>JBBBDQ010001511.1:127500-390000 GCA_037127315.1 Ascarosepion bandense | reverse complement strand
AGAAAGGACAAAGAGATACAATGAAAAGGAAATACAGTATCACGAGAAATAAATTTTGACACCATTTTTGCTCTTAAATTAAAATGACTATAGGGAATATTTATGGTGAAAAATAAATCATATATCCTAACATAAATTGCATTATAACCGCTAGTAGTAATTTATTCTAACTATAGTTAAAATAATAACTACCAATAAGAAAATATAATTTGTTAAAATAAAATCTTAAAAATTGTCTAAAATACTAGCAATACTAATAATAGATGATAATAATAATAATAAATAATAACAACAAAAAACAATAAAGAAATAGCAAATATATGTATACATAAATATATATACATGCACACATATATGAATTTACATACATATGCATTTATTTATGCATGTATGTATCAAACAAAATTTCTCTCAGACGTAATGATAACTATAATAATAATAATAATAATAATAATAATAATAATAATAATCATTTCATCACAAAAGAAGACAAAGGAAAGTACAAAAATACCTATAAATACAATAATTATAAAAAAATAAAAATAAAAATAAAAAATTTAATAAGCATTTGCTCTAAACTAATCTTAACCTGACGCGGAAAATTTAGCTGTAATAGGATATTAACATACATGTCAAAATTTAACATTGAAATTTAATTTAAAATACAAAAGGCTATATTTAAGGTACAAAATTAAATTGTGCAAGATAATTTAAATAAAATTTGAAAAAATAACTACTTTTAGTAGTTTACCAAAATATCCTATTAATTTTTTTAAAATTCAGTTAAAATTATTAAATCATTAAAAAATAAAATTAATTTTTATTTTTTAATGATTAAATTTTGACATGTTAGAAAGATAAACATAAAAAGAGACAGGGGAGAAAAAGAAAAAGAAAAAAAGAAAAATTAGAACAATATAGAAAAGAATTTAAATAAAATGAATTTAAAATAAACTTCCAATATCAAATCAACGTCTATTACATTAATATTCATTCTTAGAAATGTGACATGGGATTTCCTCTTGAATTAAAATATACCGATTATAGGGTATATTTGCGGTGAAAAATAAATAAGATATCATACATCCTAATATAAATTACAACATAACCACTAGTAGTAATTTATTTAAAATAAAATTAAAATAATAATTCCTAGTAAGAAAAAACTAAATATAAATTAAAATATAAACTTAAAAAACCCTTAAAATAATAATAATACTAAAAATAGACAATAATAATAAAATAATTATAAAAAGATTATAATAATAGAAAATAGAAATTCGTAATTATGTATATGTGTGTGTGCGTGTGTGTGTGTGTGTGTGTGTGTGTGCGTGCGTATCAAACAAAATTTCTATCAAACTTTAATAATAATAATAATAATAACAAAAATAATAATACTCAGTCTATAAAAAACGAAGAAAAAAGGAAACATAAAAATACCTATAAATGCATCAATCATAAAAATAAAAATAAAAATCACAAAAAATTTCAAGAATTAAAATTAAAAATTTAAAAAGTCAGAGCAACCTTTGCTGTAAAATAATATTAACAGTACATTCAAGAATTTTTCAAAATAAACACTTTTTGAAATTAAAATAATGAAAACATTTAAACTAATTTAAATCACAATCAGGATTTATCTATACTATTTTATATCTATTTTGTGTCTGCAGTTAAATATTAATTCGTTCCACTGATTAAGTAGCTCCTTAGGATTATTATATTTTATAATCAACAATTTTCCCTCCAGGCACAAATTGCACCAATCCCTGATATAATCTAGATCTGAGATGATAACAAGTTATACAGTAGAGAGAGATCAGGAGTCAGTTCGGGAATACAGTTTCAAATGACTATTACAGTTATAGCGTCAGGTCTCTATGCTTTGATGTGATCTAGATCAGAGATGATAGGAAGTTATACAGTAGAGAGAGATCATAAATCAGTTCGGGAATACAGTTCCAAATGACTATTACAGGGACAGCGTCAGGTCTACATGCTATGATGTGATCTAGATTTGAGATGATACAAATTATACAGTTGAGAGAGATAAGGAGTCAGTTGGGGAATACAGTTTCAAATGACTATTACAGTGATAACGTCAGGTCCACATGCTATGATGTGATCTAGATCAGAGATGATAGCAAGTTATACACTAGAGAGAGATCCGGAGTCAGTTCAGGAAAACAGTTTCAAATGACTATTACTGTGATAGCGTCAGGTCTACATGCTTTGATGTGATCCAGATCAGAGATCATAGCAATTTATACAGCAGAGAGAGATCAGGATTCAGTTCGCGAATTCAGTTTCAGATGACTATTACAGTGATAGCGTCAGGTCTACATGCTTGATGTGATCTAGATCAGAAATGATAGTAAGTTATACAGTTGAGAGTGATCAGAAGTCATTTCGGGAATACAGTATCCAATGACTATTACAGTGATAGCGTCAGGCTACGTACTTTGATGTGATCTAGATCAGAGATGATAGCAAGTTATACACTAGAGACAGATCAGGAGTCAGTTCAGGAATACAGTTCCAAATGACTATGACAGTGATAGCGTCTGGACTACATGTTTGATGTGATCAAGATCAGAGATGATTGGAAGTTATACAGTTGAGAGATATCAGAAATCAGTTCGGCAATACAGTTTTAAATAACTATTACTACAATAGCGTTTGGTCCACATGCTTTGATGTGATCTAGGTCAGAGATGATAGCAAAAACCATATAAAGGCTTAAATGCATAACTCTAAACAGAGATTCAGTTCTAGGTGGAAACCTAGGAAGATAAGTTATGGAGGTGATATTCTTCTTTATCAGCAAAAGATGTTAACGCCTGAAATTGATTGAAGAGTGGATAGAAAGACATTTATCCAGTTCACTATGAGAGAGACGCCATTATGCAACCGCAACTTCTACTCCAACAGTTTCTTTTCTCGCACTTCCCGACTGTGGAATTCCCTTCCACATGACTGCTTCCCCGACGGCCACAATCTCCAGGAGTTTAAATGTAAGGTCAATAGACACCTCCTAACACACTAACTCGCTCTTCCCATCGACCCAACTATCTATCACCCACCTTCTGACATTTCCTATATCTAACCACTCTTTCTATTTACCTTCTCCTATGTAGCCCCAAGCGCAATAGTGGCAGTGGAAAGCCTTGCTTGGGGTGAAATGATTTTAAAAAATCAGGGGTTATTTTTAAGAGGCAATACATTGCCTCATTTAATCAGTAAATAGTGCCTTAGCACTTTCGATGATTTTTTTTTCATATTTATTACAAGCAGCATCGAATAGACATATGTTCTGACGTGAGCTGTCGCGCTGATATCGCTGAAAATAGTGGTTTCTGTGAACTGTAACAGCAGTCCATGCTGGTGTGAACCATGGAGAAGATTAAGATTTCACTAGGTATTTCCCAGAAGGAATGGAAGCATCCATAACGTCTTTGATCGAAGACATGTTTATCAATTTAAAGGTTAAAAAATCCAGTCTTGGAGACGCCTCGATAAAGTTCTGAGTAAGTGCTAATCAGCAGGCTGATAACAGAAAGAAATCATATGAACAGAAGGTCCCTTTTTAATAGATGATTAGACCAAAACCCTCAATAGATACTACAGAGTGATCCGATTTTCCACGAGGATTGTGTTACGAAGTTTGGCAAGATCAAGGAGGAGAGGTAATGTATATATTTAATACGTATCTTCCTTTTCTCTTGTACCCGGTTCACACTCCAACACCGTCTATTGAACAGGTGTAGAGGCTCATCCCTTGTTCCCTGTTTAGAATGAGGTTTCCGGGTTTCTCTTTTCCAATCTTTTCACTTTTCTTTTTTTTTCAATTGGAGTAGATAGTCTAAACTATCGCCCGGTTCATACTCCACCCCGTCTATTGAACAGGTGTAGAGGCTCATCCCTTGTTCCCTGTTTAGGATGTGTTTTCCGTCTTTCTCTTTTCCAATCTTTTCATTTTTCTTTTTTTTTCAATTGGAGTAGATAGTCTAAACTATCGCCCGGTTCAAACTCCACCCCCGTCTATTGAACAGGTGTAGAGGCTCATCTCTTGTTTCCTGTTTAGGATGTGGTTTCCGGCTTTCTCTCTTCTAGTCTTTTCACTCTTACGTAGCCCCCTGCACATCGGTGGCGTTGCCGCCTTGCTCGGGGTGAGATGATTAAAAAAAATATAAATGATGTATTTACATCAGAGAAAATTAGAAAGAATTTAAAGAAATAAATCCCAACAATTTACGATCATTAAAATATGTAGGGTATAAAAATAAGCCAATGTTTTCCAAAAGCATGTTGGGAACGAAAAATGAAATGGGAAACGCATGTAGTAGAGTTAGACGCGATGAAAGAAAAAAAAAACATAAGGAAAAACAAAGGAGGAAATTGCAATCTATGTATGGAAGAGATAATGAAAAATCAGAAAATTGCAGAAAATCAATGGATTAATAAACAACTGTAATAAAATTATTTTGAAATGTTGGCAGGCTGACATATTCCTTTGGACAAAATTCGAAAAAAAAATTATCGAACTCGTATGTGTGAAAGGATAAAAAAAGCCATTTTCGAAAATTGCAATGATACGCACGAACCAGTTTGGTAATGCTTAAACAATAAAGTTTTGCACACACACACACACATACGTGCGCGCGCACGCACACACACACATACACACATATGTACACACACACTCACACACACACGCACACGCACACACACGCATACACACACAATCACACGCGCACACACGCACAGACACGCACACACACGCATACACACACAATCACACGCATGCACACACACACACACACACACACACACATATATATATATATATATATATATATATATATATATTACAAATTATATTTTAGAACCTGTACATAATTTATTTTATATATCCACTACAAAGGTACATTTGTTTCGATATTGAAACTTCAATGTCTTATCAGGCGTTATGGATAGGAATGGAAAGCCTCTTTTCTTATATTTGGTCAGCTGTGTGTAGGATGTTGGTGGGGGTTAGTGATAAGGGAACAAGTCACGTGTAGTGACTGTTGGAATTTTGAAGAAAGTGGTGTGAGTAGTTAAAATGGTTGATAAATAAGTCGTTCTGTATTCACTCATATATATATTAATGCATATCTCGGCTGCAAGCTTACTTTTAAGCATCTTTGAGCTAAACTATTTTTATTTTCGAATAATTTAGACGAAAATTTATCTATCAAACTCTGTATAAGAAAAAATATTGTTTTAAGTTAGGCTATATTTATGGCTAAAATGGCTCAATATAAGCGATAGAGAGTATGTAAATATGAAAGTTTGCATTGGGGTCAACACCAAGCAGCGACAGTCTTTCACATGTTTCATCGCAATCTTCAATCCATGTGTCTTGTTTTGGTTAGACTATTTATATATGCTGGTCAACAGTACATTCTTGGTAATGAAGTCCACTGTATCATCCTGACGGTTACTGTGCCGGCGCTAACGGATATATATATTTTTTTTTTTTTTAATCATTTCACCCCGAGCAAGGCAGAAACGCCACTGATGTGCAGGGGGTTACATAAATGTAAAGAGATTAATTACAAAAGAGTGAGGAGTACAAGCTAGTTAGAAAGGAACAATAGAAAGCTGAGAAAGCAGGTGCAATGACAGGTACATGGGCGGAGAGAAAGGGAAGGTTATACAGGGGAGGGGAGAGAGCTAGAGGCCAGTGGTTAGTAGGTGAGTATTAACTTTGCTTTTAAATTTCTGGAGGTCGTAGCCGTCAGGAAAGCAAGAATACGGGAGTGAGTTCCACAGGCGGGAAATGCGAGAGAGGAAGCTGCAGGAGTAGAATTGTCGTCTGCGTTTGGCTAACCTGACTGTGAATGGGTGGGACCCAGTTGCCAGTCTGGTTGAACGGGTAAACACCTGTTGAGGAGGCATCAGTGACTTAAGCTCATCCGAGCAGAAGCCATGAAAGTATTTATAGAAGAGACAGAGGGAGGCCACATTTCGACGATGGGAAAGTGGCTGCAGACGAGTCGCCAGATCAGTACCTATCACATTACAGACTCTCCTTTGGAGCTTGTCAAGAACACTGAGGAGAACGGCAGGGGCACCTGACCATAAATGGCAGCAGTACTCCATGCACGGACGGATGGTTGACTTGTACATATGCAGGATGGATTCAGGTGGAAAAAACATCCTGGATCGACATAGTGACCCAATCTTCTTAGCAGTAGATTTTGCTATGGATTCAATATAGTGCTTCCATTTGAGGTCAGAGGACAGGGTAAGTCCGAGGAGGCGTAGTGTATTACTCTCCGGGAGAATCATCTGGTCCATGCTTATGGGAGGCAGAAGAGGTTGCCTGTAATGGTTGACAGACAACAGCTTGGTCTTAGATGAATTGAAGTTGACAAGCCACTTCTTGCCCCAGTTCACCACAGAGTGTAGATCCCGCTCAAGGTCAGCAGCGAGATTATGTCTGTCCGCGACGACAGGTTTCTTACTGGAGCGGGAGTATATTGTAGTGTCATCTGCGTAGATGCCTACTTGGGACTTGATCTCATCTGGGAGGTCGTTGATGAAAATAAGGAAGAGCGTTGGGCCCAGGATAGAGCCTTGTGGGACACCAGCATTCGTGCTGTAGGACGAAGAGGCACGCCCATTCAGAACGACCTTCATTTTGCGGTTATTTAAGAAAGATTGGATTAGGTCAAGCAGGCGACCGGTAATACCATAACCGCGTAGTTTGCATAGGAGGCCAGGGTGCCAAACCCTGTCGAAAGCCTTGGAGATGTCCAGAGCAACCGCGCAAGCCTCGTCAGACTCATCAAGGGCCTGTAGCATGTACTCCGTTACAGTAGTTAGCAGGTCGGCTGTGGACCTGTCAAATCGGAATATCAAGTTATTCTAGATTGTGGGCCGGAATGTGGTTATTTGTTAGCTTTTTACTTCTTATTTATCATTAAATACTTAATTATTTATTTTTTATTATTATTCTTATTTATGTGTATGTGTTTATTCGTATTTCGCTAATTTTTTTTTTCAAAGTTTAGTTATTTTATTTGTTTAATTGAAGGTATTGGCTTTTATCAATTTTGATACATTTTTTGCGTTTTTTATTTATACCCTATTTTTTATAGGGTATTCCAATAACATGGACCGATTTAAATGGGAATTAAGTTTAAGTTTCTAATGATTTCTTTTCAATTTCTTTCAGATTTTACAACTTCAGTCTTTAGAAATTTCAACCATGGAAAGATTAATAATCGAACAAGGTGTTAAAGTTATCGAAGCCTATTGCGAAAGTGGACGTTCAAACAAAAGACGTTCTCGGGTCGCATCATCTCTAACGCATTTGAATTTCTTTCTTTGGTTTATCTGAAAAGTAAGGTCTATGCCAACAACAATTCAACAACTGAAGTATGAGATAATAATGTTTGCATGTTGGGTTTGTTTTCAAGTTTTCTTGGCGGATTTTTACTGTAATAAATGCTTGCAATTTAGTGATATAATTTTATTTTGTCGTGTAGGTCTAGTGTTTGTGACATTTTTTAGATTCTATTTTAATATCGTATTCTCTGGTTCTTGGTGCTTTTCCGTATATTTTATGTTCTCCTCTTGTAGTTTGTTTTGATTTATACTTAGTTCGTATAAATGTCTAGTTTTGTCTGCTCCGAAGAATAACTTAGGTGAATTGTTTGTTTAGTTGTATGTTCTTTTAGTTTTTCTCTGGAAAGAATCTAATTGTTTATGACATTTTGTTTCTTACTAAGTTAAATCTCTTGTCGTTCCTTTTGTTGTTGACGGATATTTTTCTATTTTAAAACAGTTTTCTTGGACTGTAGCATTTGTGTTAAGTTCATGGTTTCAGAAGAAATGCTCTTTCAAAAACAGAAATTATTCTAAAATTGTTAAAATTTCAATTTGTATTTTTCTTTTCTTTTGTTACATGATATTCAAAAGGGCTAGGAGTCACTTGATGTGTATGATTACAGAGAAGGAGACATAGTTGATGAGGTTATGTGCAGAAGATAATGCTTAAACCTAGATGTGAACAGATTAAGATTGCAGTGATCTGGAAAACATTATCTTCATAGTCGATTCCACAGATCAGAGATTCGTGAGAAGTATCTACTCGAAAGGATCGTACATCTCCCCGATGGAACATGAAAGAAATGAGAAATGTTCGCTAAAATATGCGTGACATGGCAGTTCTTAACCGTGAAGATAAAAACTGGTAGAACAAAGGAATGTAGTTCGTTTGAATATTTGTCATGGAAATAGCGATAGAGCAGAGAGAGGCCAGTAAAAAAAGAATTGTAAGATTAAAAATAATTATTCACCCACAGGGATTTGAAGATGCTTTTGGATTCTGAAAAGTGAAGACTGAGAAACTCTTTCCAATACATGACAGCAGGGCTCAATTTTAGGTCTGATTTGACTGAAATAATGCGTAAAGCAAGAAGTAAAACATTTATTACCAGTTCAAAATTTGCAGTCTTTTATGAGTAGTTGTTATTGCATTTGAACACATTTCAGATATAAAATTTGAATTTTTTTTCAATTAACTTCAAGAGTTGAGATATCAAAGAAGTTTGCTCTACGTAATCTATGGTTCTGCCACCCTGATCCATTGATTTTTATGTTATTTTATATTCAAACACACTCTGATATGTTTTTTCTTTGTTCCGATTTTTCCCTTTTCTTAGCACTGCTTTTGTCGTTAGTCCAATGAGTATTCAGATGAGGATTTTGCATTTTTTAAACCTCAAATCATAATCAATACAATTTTACAATCAAGTAGGCATGTACGCCGATGACACCACAATCTACTCTCGCCTCGATCAAAAACCCGGTGTGGGCGACAAAGCGAACCTCGCTGCCGAGCTTGAAAAGGACCTCCAATCCGTAGTGGCCTGGGATAGGAAATGGCTAGTAAATTTCAATGCTTCAATCGCATCTACCTCCCATTAGCATGGAACAGTCTTGCCTCCCAGAGCGTAAAACACTACGCCTCCTTGGCCTTACACTTTCGGCGGACCTCAAATGGAATAACTATATCGAATCCATTGCCAAATCTGCCGCTATGAAAGTCGGCTCGGAAGATTTTCCCGCCTGAATCTATCCTGCACATATACAAATCTACCATCCGCCCATGTATTGAATACTGCTGCCATATCTGGTCGGGTGCCCCTCAGTATCAACCACGTTACAGATCTCCTTTGTATTTTGTCAAGAATCCATAGGATTCTTGACAAAATACAAAGGAGAATCTGTAACGTGGTTGATACTGACTTGGCAGACCGGCTGCAACCACTCTCTCACCGGCGTGATGTGGCTTCCCTGTGCCTCTTCTACAAGTACTTTCATGGCTTCTGCTCCGATGAACTTATATCACTGGTGCCGCCTAAGCACCAATTTACACGAGATACTAGATTAGCAACTAGGTCCCACCCTTTTACAGTTAAACAGATAAGATGTAACCGTAATTTCTACTCCAACAGGTTCTTTTCTCGCGCTTTCCGACTGTGGAATTCCCTTCCACAAGTCTGCTTTCTCGACAGCTACAATCTCCAGGTGTTTAAATGGAGGGTCAATAGACACCTCCTATCACACTAACTTCCAATTATTCTCAGAACACTCTCATCTACCCCTCATTCTCGGTATTCTTACCCGCCTATCACCCACCCTCTGACATTTCCTATATTTAACCAGCCTTTCTCCACTCTATGTAGCCCCCTGCGCAGTAGTGGCAGTGAAATGCCTTGCTCGGGGTGAAACGCTTATAAAAAAAAATTACGAAAACTTAGAATATGGCAAATTTAAAACGTTATCGGGATTACATCTTAACAGTTCCCAAAGTAAAATAATCTATAGATGAGATCTGACGGGACTCGGCTACACGAAATCAGTGATTCTGATTTGATCTTCCCAGACATTGTGTTATTTTCTATAGAACAGCAACTTCTATCCTAATAGTTTCGTTTCTCGCACTTTTTACCTTTAGAACTTCCGAATTCTTATTTTAATGGCGCCTATAAATTCAAAAGTTTAAATTCACCTTCTGTCTTCTTGAGTCCTGTTCTTATATTGTGCTTTCCTCACATTTTATCCCTAAAGTCTTATTAGTTTACACTTCCTGTAACCCCCTGCTTCTCAGCGGCTTTATCGCCTAGCTTGGGATGAAATATTGTTATATGCAATGGCCTTCGAGAAGTTGTTGAAAACAAGCAATGATCCAAACTGTTAAAGAAGTTTTCATTTTTGATATTTCGATGAATAAAGTTTCGTAAACTTTCACTTTTGCAAACAACATCCAGATATTTAACAATTGTTCTCACGACTAGTCGATGCAATATGGTGTAATAGAAAGTTCGAATTCCAGTCGAGGTTTTATTTATTTATTTACTAATTAGTTATACTCTCTTACGCGTATATACTCCTGTAAAGTTATTAATCAATCCATCTACGAGTAATTATCAGAGAAGACTGAAACCTATAGACTGAACCTGTAGTACCGCTACGATATTCAGTTGTTACTGGACCCATGGTGTTAATCTGGTGTATAGTTTCATGTCTGCCTATACGTCTTCCTTATAAATTGATTTGTTAATTTTTAAGAATTCTTTATATCTCATTTATTTTTTTATTTCAGATGTGACAGTTACTTCATTTACACCCAGTATAAGATTATATACATTTAATCTAAACTTATTTATAAATAGAACTGTGTGTGTGTATGTGTGTATGTGTCTGTGTGAGTCCGTTACTATAGACTCCGAAACGGCTGAACCGATTTTCTTGAAAATTTACTTAGTTGTACTATAAGCGTCTGCGAGTGTTCTTAGTTAGGTTTTGTGTCGAAGTACCCCCGATAAATATCGATAATCGGTAATCGAAAAAATCGGGTTATAGAAGGAGTGGTCCGATTTTAATCAAATTTGATACACAGACATAAGAAAAGATATTCAGAAATTTCAAGGTTGCAGTTCTTAAAATTGTGCAGAAAATCGATAATATATATATATATATATATATAAAAGGCAAGATGTTTGTGTGTGTGTCTGTTTATCTGTCTGTATGTCTGTATTTTTTCAGCCCTTTTATTTTAGTTTTTGCTTTGGGTTTGGCTCTAAGTAGGTATAATTGTCGTTCTTACTCTCAGCCATGATACCATTTACTCAGAGGACTTATTTAGCCTTCAAAATTTAGTTTACGTCGAAAAACTTATTTGATATCCTTACCAGCAAATCAAAATTTGACTTACATCCATTCATTTTTCTTTCAGTCTACGGTTTCGCTTTAACTAAAAACAACTATTGCTTTTTAGTCTATCGTGCCAACGTCCAAAGAGTCTGTGCTCCAGGACCATGGATTAGTTTTAAACTTTCATTACACCGAGCAACGCCGGGCTATACTGCTAGTTGTATATACATGAACAAATATCCGTTTTTAGTGAGATCATCCATATGAAAAGTGGTGTTATTGTTTTCCAGTAGTAAGAACCGGTAACAAACGGCCAAATTAAAACCGCTCACTGCAACGCTTGTAATATAGGTTATACTATATTTAGTAACGCAGCAGTACAGATTTTTTTTATTTGGTAAAGAGAAATTTGTTTATATTTTTGAAATGAGGTAGTAATTACAGTATTTACATTATTCGGATATTTGTCCTCATTTTTGTTGCCATTTGTACGACGTTGTACGGCCCGGCCTTCTTCAGGTGCTAGGAATTTCGAACCGAACCCATTATTACAATCACTGGGGTATATGAACTCCTTGCGTGAAGCCTCGATTGGCATAAGTTATCTCCCTCTGACCGTGCAAATTACTTGTTCACCTCTACTGCCTGGTATTGAACTCACAACTCTAAGAGTCAAGTCAGGAACTAACAAAGTCTATATCCATTGTGTATGTGTCCTTAAGAACAACTGAATTTTTGGGACTTATAAAACTAATGTCTAGTAACCCTTTTTTTACCAAAAATGCAGTTATTCTTGTCCTTAAGGACACCTGGCACAGTGGATATAGACGTTGGTTAGTTCCTGACTTGAATCTCAGAGTTGTGAGTCCAATACCAGTCGACAGCAGTGGTGAACAAGTAACTTACAGGGTTATAGGGTGATAACTCATGACTTTTAATCAAAGTTTTACGCAAGGAATGGAGTTCATAAACTCCCGTGATTGTAAAAAGGGGTTCGGTTCGAAATTCCTAACACCTGAAGAAGGCCGGAGCGTACAACGGACGAAACGTCGTACAAATGGCAACAAAGATGAGGATAATAATCCGAATAATGTAAATTCTGAAAAGGGAATTGTTTTAAGATATTAAGCACAAAAAAACGCTTTTCTTTTGAGCAATGAAACCACATTGCATCATTGCATGCAAATGAATTCTTGTCTGACTTATGCATTGAGTCCGATTTCCTCACCATTCAACGGTTTTCTTCCTTATTTTACTTTTATGTTGCTTTTACCCTAGAGAGAATAATGAACAACCTTACCCCTACATCCATTGCAGTATAATTCTGAAAAATATAAACTGACCGAATGTTAAGCTGAAAGTTAAGACAAACTTTAAACGAAAAGCAACTTGAAGACAGCTGAAAAATATTCATAAATAACCAGTTCTTCCTCCAAAGCAAAATACTGACGTACATCAATTGGCATCCATCATTGGTTAAAGAGTTCAGAACTTAATTTTGAGACAAAGAGGTTTATTCTTATGACAAAGAAACCGAGTCGTTTTAATCGCAATTATCAAACTAATATCTTGCATATTAGTAGAGACCTAAAATGTAGCTTCTGTAACCAATAAATTGAACCTATTGATCTCCTTATCTCAGAATTCTCAATACACAATGAGTACAAAAACTGTTATGAGAGAGGAGGTCAATATCAGCAGTGGAAAAATGGTCATCAATACGAAATAACATTTGCAAACTGGTATGAAAATCATCCTGAATTTGTAGCTAAGGGAGCAGATATTATTATTTTCTGGGATTTTTCTATCAACACAGATCAAGCAAAACTAAAATATCACCCAGATATTATTATCAAAGATATTGACAGACAATAGTCTCAGTCAGTTTAGTGACATACGTGATACACGCTTGGCCGACCATGTCTCGAAAGAGACATTAATGACTGGGCAGATTTTCCGTAGCAGGTTACCATTACATTCTGCCGTAGACCAGTTGCTAACCAAGGCTAAAGAATCTAATCTGTCCTGATATTTGACCTATAGATGGAGGGAGAAAAAAACAACAATACATCTTCCAAGGATATTTTTGCGTAAGTGAGTGCAGCGAATTCAACTGGAATTCGGACCACGCTCTCTTTTCATATAAGTGACTCATATAACAAATTCTGAAACACACACACACACACACACACACACACACACACACACACACACACACACACACACACACACACATGTATATATATATATATATATTTCTTTCTAAACATATACTGTTAAATATAAAAGACAATGAATGTCTATTATGTTTAATCATGAGCCGTTCTAAACGTCGTATTTTGGCTTTAATTTCAGTTGAAAATAAAGAAAAAGTCATCCAACATTTGGATAATCTTTTATTAATTTGTTTCTAAGCTTTCGGCTACCATGAGCCATCTTCAGAGAGGTTATTAAGACGGTAACACAATAACATCCGCCATCAGCAATGATTTTATTTTGTGTTGACATCAAACTCCGCTAGGCAACGGCAATAGTTAACAAAAATAACAAACACAGTTCACAAATTTGCAATGCGGTTCTATGACGTCACACCGCGTGATAGCGCAAAATGACAACAAAACCATGTATTTACATGCAAATTCAACTGATTTATATATGGCTAATTTTATATATGGCTCTCGACTCTCGTATAATGACGAATAATCTCGAGTAATGACGAAGACTCTCGCATAGTCACGAACACACTCGATCTCTCTCGAGCGCTCTCTGTAGTTCATTCCCGTCTAGGTCTTTTATAACCCGGGCCATACCCATTCCTGGGTAGGACAGGATATTCCTCCACAACATATATATATATATATATATATGTTCTATGTGTCTATGGCTTAGGCAGCAGAGATTCTGACTGACACCAAGTCATTTTCTAAAACTCGTAGATAAACATTTTAGCAATTCTAGTCCTCTTCATAGAACATTTAACAGAAAATCCCTAAAAGTTAGCTATTCGTGTAATAAAAATATAGAAAATATAATCAGCTCCCACAATAGAAGAACTTTATCTCGATATAAACACCAAACTGATAAACCGAAACCTACTACCACTGATCAAGCCGTCTCCAGAGTAACAACTCCTAGTCGAGCCAGCCTTAGTTCTGCAAATCCTAACCAAAGCAATCCTAAAGTTGTCCGGGATTTACCAGGCATAAAGGACATGACAGTCATACACCTAAATGCAATTGCAGAATAAAAAATGAGTGTCCTATGGGTGGAGAGTGTATGACAGAAGGGGTGGTATATCAAGCTATGATATACCCAAAAGAAAATACAAACTTAAAAAAATACTACATTGGTATTTCAGCAGTTGCTTGGAAGCAACGGTTGTAAAATCACACACACTCCTTTTCCAACCCTGAACAAAGAAACTAGACATCTCTATCAAAATATCTCTGGTCATTAAAAGACAATAACTTAACCCCTATGATTAAATGGAAATCATAAAAACATCTAACACACCCATCAACTTCAAAGATTGCTGTCGCTTATGCTGGGATGAAAAAATAACTATTATAAAACACAAAAACCAATTGGATCTGCTGAATCTGAGGACTTTTAAATGTCGACACAGGAGCCGGTTTAAACTATGTTAAACCTTTAGCCCCTCATTCATGCCTCTGAAGGCTTTACACGCATCACATTATTTTACAGAATATATATTGTTTAATTGTACAGCATTGTTATAAGGTTATATATATATATATATATACGGGTTTTTATATGTCTATGGTATTGCTTAGATATTTGTTTTTGCTGGTGTTTGAGTATATATATATATGTGTGCGTGTTCGTATATGTGTATATGTATATATGTATCTGTATGCGTGTACATATATGTGTATACATATATATGCGTGTGCGGATATGTGTGTACGCATTTATGTGTGTGTGTGAGCTGTATGTGTACATATTTATGTTTTTACATAATAAAATTATACGGTATTATAACTAAAGTTGACCGAAAAATTTACCTACATTATTATTATTATTATTATTATTATTATTATTATTATTATTATTGTATTGTTAACTGAATAATTACTATAATTTTAGTTATATAATGGTGCAGTGGTAATTGTGATTTAAAGCAGGTTGATTAACTAGTATATCTTAACTGTTTAATTTTCTTAGATTTTTAAAATTCCAATTTCTTATTCTTTCACAAGTAATATGTAAATTTATTTTTAAGCAAAATAATTAAGTTTAAACAACTAAATTTAAATAGAATAATTAGACTTACATTAAAATTTTTAAAAACATTTTTAATTTTATATTGTATTATATTTGTTTTCTTGATTGTATAATTAGTATAGTTTTCTTTATATAGTGGTATGATGATTAACTAACAATTTTTTTAGACTCCAATGTCTTATCCTTTCACCGTTAATACATAATATTTTTTTTATATTCTCCATCACCTTTTCTTTCTATTTTAAATTTTTTCCTCTCTTCTTTCTTCTTTTTTCCCTTTTCGTTTACGCTTTAAGATACTTACCCTTTCTTTTTAATACACACACACATACACACACACACTCTCTCTCTCTCTCTCTCTCTCTCTCTCTCTCTCTCTCTCTCTCTCTCTCTACCTTTCAAATCTACGAAATTATTTGTTGCGTATATACATGCTTATGTATGAATATGTGTGTGTTTACCAAAATGATATTATGATGTATTTTTTCTTAAATTTTCTCTTTTAAAAGAGAAAATTTTCGTTTTCTTTTAGGTCTTTGTGAATTTCATTCGTGTAAAATCCTCTGTACAATAAAGACGGAAGCAGATAATGGTCCGCCTGAAATAGGCCCACACTTCCGATTTACCATGAAATAACGTGTCTGCCTTAATTCTTCTTATATATATATATATATATTGATGCAGGTTTCATTAAATGATATAGACATATTTTGTCTATTTATTTTATGTAATTTATTTTCATATTGACTGATGAGCTTAATGTTGTGGGGAATTACCTACACACTCCTATAAACTCTACCAGACTACATAAATGCCGAGAGTTATCTACTCTCGGGGGTAGTAGTAAATAGCAGCGGCTACGATATTCATTTGTTAGTACGCTAGGTTAGGTTTCAACTGTTTTATGTATATAGCTTTAAGAATTTTTGTTTTTGTTTATTGCTTTCATGTTTAAGTATAGTTGTGATTTCAACGAAGGTTTTCCGGAATTGTTTTATTATAATGTATTGACATTTTTGAAAATGGCTTATGTCAGCCGAAAGCTTTGATTGGATTATAAAATTGTTTCAATATTGTAATTTTCTTTCTTCAGTTAATGATAATACTATTAAGCTTATCAACAAAATAATATTACATAAAATAAATAGACAAAATTTTCTATATTTAATGTTGTTTAATGAAACTTAGAAACCTGCATCAATCAAAAAATATTGCCTAAATATATGCTATATATATAGTCATCCGCAGATACATAGTTCGACAAAAAATGTATGGACACTTCAGGAAAGAAAAAATCTTATTTTTTACAGTTTTAGTAATTCGCAGTACGGTTGACCTAGTGTTGTGTAACAGTTAGCATTTCCAAAACTTTTTGTTGTCCTTACGACTTTCCATGGAAAATTTTCGTTCCAAAATATTTTTCCCGTTGGCATGTCAATATGATTGTTAGGGAAAAGAGTGCGTGAGTGAGGATTAAACTATACAACTCCAGAACGTAATTTGAAAAAAGCAAAGAAGAGCACACACACACAGATACACACACACATACATACATATATATATATTACTAAATTTTATGGAAAATTACAAAATGTTATTAATAGATATATTTACTCAAATTGATTTGTGAAACATTATTTTTTGTTTAAATTGATATTGGTGATTAAATGGATACTCTATATTTCTCTAATTAAACAGTACATTTATATTTATATCCACCGAATTGAATATTCAAAAAATCTTCTTTGGAAAATATGCTTCTTCGCGCAGGATTCTCCTAGTTAAATAGGAATTGCAGGTTCGAACCATACACGAAAAAATGCTAACAAGATTTATCGAATATTCAAACCGGAGTATATATATATATATATATATATATATATATATATATATATTGTTTAATTAAAAAACAGACTATCCGCTCAAATACGAGTATCCATCAAAAAATAATGTTCCAAACCAAAAAAATTTATATATATATATATATATATAAATCTACATATATATATATATATATATATATGTAGATTTTTATATGTATATATATGTAGATTTATATATATATATATATATTGTAAACAGAGTAAGACAAAGTTGCAATCAAAGAGATAACTACGTTGTGTGCGATTATCTGTTTTCGTGTCTACGCTCTGCGTCCCATAAAATATGTAAAAGCTTTGGAACTTCAGGTATTTAGATGACTTTGCAATGGACTTTCTTTAATTTTTTTCCTTCTTTACATAAAATCCAGATGTTCTAAAGCACATTTTTTTCATGTGTACGTGCCAATATGAACGTATGTATAATGTGGTCTTTACGTGTCCTTGAAAGCAAAACACTTGCTTTCAGCTTTTTTTTTCTTTTTTTTTTTTTGTATTTTTTCTGAACTTGGGAGCTTAGACCAGTTCTGAATAAGTAATTTTTCTTTGTTGTTTCCCTGTTACTTTTATTCCCCTGTCACCACGTGTGATGGTTTTTAACGAAGTCATATTATCGGAGAAAATAGTAAAAAAAATTGTGAAAAGTAGGATTATTTCAAGCATGGTTCTGGTGTCAACTTAGCCACCCCAATCTATGAGACGAGGCACCCCAATGTATTACATCTCAGTGTTTATTTTATTGTATTCATATAAAATACAAATTTTATCGTGACCTAATTATGTATAATAATAGATCATATACAATATAGATGAACAATTCAACTGGAAAATTTAAAAATAAATACAATGTATCTAAATACAAGATATAGATTTGCCATGATAGATGATTCAATCTTAAATGAATCAACAATGTTTTGTGGTAACTTTTATCATCAACTTGAGAATTTTCTCATTAAAAGATAAAGGACTGTAACACATTCAACATTATGGATAAAGAAAAAAAGAGAAATTTATATAACTTTTTTATACTTATTTTTGATATTTGAATCATTGACAGTCACTTTTTCATATCAATTTACTTAATTTTTTTATAACATTAATAATAATAAGAGTAATAATTCATTGAAATTTTTAATAAAGCATAGTGTACCACTTTTTTATTAAATTAACCTTAAATATGACTCTATTCGGGGCTGGTGCATGGGTCATGTGCCCCCCGTCACGAATCTACGATAAGGAGACCTCCACCGCCACTCTACATTCCAATGTACATAAAGTAGTGTAAATATATAAATATATATTTGTTTGTAACCTAATTATGTACCATAATGGATCATGTATAATATAGAGAAACTATTTAACACGAAAAATTGAAAATAAATACAATTTGTCTAATTACAAAATAGAGACATGTCATGATAGCTCATTTTATCTTAAACAGATAAACAATACTTTGCGGCAATTTTCAAGATGAACTTTATATTATTCTTAAGAAGTTTAATAATTTTAACATATTGAACATTGTCATAAAAAATAGTGAATTTTATATAGAGTTTTTTTAGTAAGGAATAAATATATACAAGTCTTTGAAGTGAAGCCGTGTTGGAAATAGTATATTCGTGTAATATTAGTCTAGCTGAATGGAGCTCAGAGCTATTCTGACTCGGTATTCTCTGGGTAACTTCGGCATCTCTCGGTAAATTACGTATCAGTTCCGGTATTCTCCGCTAACTCTAACGGATATTTACGATAACTCTCGTATCTCACTATGGCAGGAGTATATGTATACTCAAGTCAAGTCCATTATCATAGAAAAAGGGCAAATCCCACAACTTCTATATTAGATAAGATTTCAGGACTCTCTCCTTCTTTTCTGACGAAATTTTTCTCTTTCTACATAACGTTTTACTATCCCAATGCGTCTTCAGATTCAGAAACAGAGTGAAGACAACAGGAAACAATTCGTTTAATTTTCCATAGACAACAGGCCATCTGTCTATATTTCTGAGATGAGGTATTATAGCTATTTACCCTACTGACGTTTGTCGGACTCTTGTCCTCACCTTTATTGACATCTTCACGACATTTCGATTCTTGTACGCTCCGGTTTTCGAAATTCCAATAATTATCACCTGAAGAACGTCAGAGCGTACAGCAGCCGAAACCTTGTGAATATGACAATAAAGATAAGGACAACAGTCCGAACAAAGTAAGTAGTGTAAAGACAAGCAAGTTCATTGATAATATAGAAATGGAACCTGTGGAGAGCCATAGTTGCCTACGTTCTGAAGAAATGTGGCATTTAAAATACCTTCGTTAACCATAAATTAAGTAATCAGAAAAACATGATTAAACTCTCCCTAAATCGATAAAGTGTAGTCCTTTAATGTCTAAAATTTTCATATACCACTCTATTTAACCTAAAGAACTAGAATTGGTTGGTATAAACAGGTACTGTATAGAGGGAAAATAACATTTAGGATGAGGTTATCGGTCGGACCAGTTAAAACTGGAGCTTCATTGTATAATTGGCGATCCTAGAAATAATTCGTAGAATTAACACTGCGGCAATATGAAACCAAATGGATAGTATGCTAAAGATTTTAACTAGCTACCACTTGATCCCCAATGATGAAGTAGGAAGTACCTGATTTGAAATTCAGTCAGTTAATTGTCATTCGTGATACACGTTTAGGCGATCATGTCTCTTTCACTCATTTCCGCAGTAGGTTGCCATTTCTATCTTCTGCTATTCAACCCATTCAGGGAGGATCGTCAGATTAATACATTTCCCAAGGTTATTTGCACGTAAGTGAATGTAGGGGAATTCAAGCTCTTCGATCTTTCATTCTGAAATAATATCCCTTATGAACTACGCATATCTCTGATTGGATAATATATAATAAGTATTATATATATATATTTTAATTGTGTTTAATGGCATATCAACCTCTGTGGGTTATCTTATGCCAACAAGGTAAGATTTTAGGGCATTTTCTTAATTTTCGGTTATAGTGAGAAGGTTGATTTAGTCAGATTTTGATGAAAAATTTATTTTTTTTATTTTCGAAAACTGAAGATGTCTTCTAGTTTTGTATTAAAAATGAATTATGGCAATATATTTTTCTTCAACAATGTGTAATGGTAATAACATTTTCCTTCAAAAACTTATATTTTCCTGTATTTTTATACTTTCATAGTGTTTTGAACCCAGTTTGGGGGTTAACTATTTGCCCATAGCTGGGACCCTAACGGGTGCAACCACTCCGGGTCAGGGTTGATCTGGGAACAACAGCAATTAAAAAGTAGTTCTATGCTCCTCACAGCCTTCCAATCAGCGGCCTTGCTACCGGATGCAGTTTACCGTCATACATAAGAATTATAATAAGTCTAGCAATAATTGAATTACAAAAAGGCAGTGATTGGCACTATACAAACTAAGTTATACAGTAATCTTTGTTAATTTGACAAGCTGGCAGTTTTTGCTTGTGGGTTCTACTCTTCTGCAGGGGGATACAGATGTGTATTCAAGACCTCGCCGACAGGACATGAGGTACTGTGAAATTGCAATTGAAAAAAAATTGACAGTTATACACAGGAGAGATTATGTCAATACAATTTATGCGTATTTTCAAGCGAAGAAGTCTTGTCAAAGTTAGAGATTGTTTCTATTCGGTTATCAAATATTTGGTAAAATGATAATGACAACCAGAAAGTAAAACAAAATCCTGACAATTGTAGGATGGGAAAACCTTAAAGACCGGAAACTCAAAATCGAAAAAAAAGAGAGAGAGAAAACGATTTCATAATGTTTTCAAGAGAAATATAAGCCAAAACTGCGTAAATATTGTTGTGAAGAAGATACTTCAAAAAGAAATTAAATATCATGAAAAAATTATTTGAATACCTGTTATCAGAGCGAGAAGAAACAAAAAATATCTAGAAAAAAGAAATGATCAACAGTTGAGTATAATAAATTTTCTTCAAGTGAGGATTTTAAAAAAAAGATATGGTTGGGTTAGAAAAGTGGTCTATTGGGAATTGTGCAAACTACAGTGAAATTTCATCATACGGTCCAGTAGTATAAGCTGCCTAGGATGGTGGGGGGAAAATCATGAGCTGTAAATTCAAAATGGATCGCTTAACCCAGCTAAGACGAGCATATCGGATTATCGTCAAAAAAATAAATAAATAAAAGAAAGAAAAGAAAATGGGTTTCATATTATAGTTTCTTCTCCTTCAGCGAACAACAGACAGAAATGGAGTGAAAAAGCATGATAAAGATCAATACTTTTTGAGAAAAGTGACAATAAAAAAAATCAGCGGGGCATTAAGGAGACAGCTGTAAAACTCATTAGTGGAATGCTTGGAACCCTTCCAAGGAACTTTGCAGAAACGTTGAAAAATTGTATATCGAAGAAAAAATCAACGCTGTCCAAATGACAACATTCTTTAACAATCAGCAAAAATACAGAGACATAGAGTGCTGAACTACCGCGGTGATTTGCTGTCATTTTTATTGCCCATGTTCTAAGCAGAACATTTAGAGGTCACAAATTACAATATATATATATATATATATATATATATATATTATGATTTTTTAAGTGTCCATAATGATATTTGTGACGCTACACTTGTTTCGAGTCTAAAATTGGCTCTCTTCAGGGGAATACATTTGTGGTTTTACATATCAGGTTCCTTAGACTCGAAACACATATGGCGTCACAAATATCATTATAGACATTTAAAAAATCAGAACATGTATAACATTTTTAAACGATAATAAATATACACTTTAAATAAAACGTTCACGCCTCTCACACTTTTTATTCTATACCAATTTCTTTCGTTGGAACAACCCTATTTCCTTTTCTAATATATATATATATATATATATATATATATATATATATTCTTAAGGAAAATAAAGACCAATAGGAAACCGATATTTACAATCATAAGGAAACAACTGAAATTTCTGGCACATACAATGAAGAAAGAGAAGAACTTAAAACAAAATAACGAGTGAACTGAAGACATTTTAACAGAGTAAAAAAAATATAAGCACTTAACAAGTTTATAACAGAACAAAGGAAGATAGGGTTGGTTAAAATTCTTAAAATAATAGAATACAGCATGTTTTGGAGAGCCTTGACAACTAACAATATATATATATATATATATATATATATATATATATATATATATAGTGTATCGAGGCAGCAGATAATTTTCTAAAGATATACTGTTGAATATAACATCCAATATATATTATGTTGACATCGATAACAATCGCCTAATATGTCAACACAAGAGAAAATCATATTTGATGGTGGATGCCTTTATGTTAACGTCTCTGTAACCTCTCTGAAGATGACTCATGTGAGCCAAAAGCTTAGAACCACCATAAAAAAAATATCCAAATATTGGACAATTTTTGTCTTTATTTTGATGTTTAGAACGGATCATGATTAAACATAATAAACATTCATTGTCTTTTATATGCAACAGTATATGTTCAGAATATATATATCCGAGTGAGGACAGAACGAAGAAAGAAATTTTTTTTTACCGTCCAAAACATTAATTTAAAAAAGTGCTCGATATATGACGTATAGAGCTGTGAATATTTATTACAAATTATGTTTTAGAACAAGTACGTAATTTTTTCTATATATGTCCTCTACAATCATATGTTTGTTTCAACGTTGGGTGTCCAACGTTTCGTCAGGCTTGTTCCTTCTGACGAAACGTTGGACACCCAACGTTGAAACAAACATAAGATTGTAGAGGAGAGGACATATATAGAAAAAATTATGTGCATGTTCTAAAACATAAAATAAATATATATATATATATATATATATATATTAGGCATCCGCAGACAAATCTGTTTCACTGTGTCACAGCTCATCAGAACGGTTAGACATCTAATTTCTTTTTGGCAGAATTGAAATCCAACGAAATTGACATCAGTCAAATATATATATATATATATATATATATATATATATATATATATATATATATATATGTGTTAATCACATCACCCCAAGCAAGGCGGGAAGGCCACTGGTGTGCAGGGGGCTACGTAAGAGTGAATAGATTGGAAGAGAGAAAGCCGGAAACCACATCCTAAACAGGGAACAAGGGATGAGCCTCTAAACCTGTTCAATAGACGAGGGTGGAGTGTGAACCGGGTGATATTTCAGTCTATCTACTCCAATTGAAAAAAAATAAAAAAGAAAAGTGAAAAGATTGGAAAAGAGAAAGCCGGAAACCATATCCTAAACAGGGAACAAGGGATGAGCCTCTACACCTGATATATATATATATATATATATATATATATATATATAGGGCGGGCTAATAGGTTTATAGACTGACTATAAAGAAGTGATGCTAATGCTGTTAAAAATTGCATGCCTTTATTTTAAAACTTTTTCTTAATAACTGGGTTCTTTCATTACAGTCAAATTGAAATCTGACTTTTCAAAGACTTCAAAAAGAATAATTAGTGACTTCTCTTGAACATGAATAACATTTAGCGTTTTGACATTATCAACTACCTATAGAAAAAGATTTTAGTACCCACGAAGAATCAAACTGACAAGAGAGGATAACACTCGAGTTTTATACACATTACAAAATTGTGCAGAAGAATATAGGAAAGGAAGGAGTGCCACCACCAAAAGGAAAAAAAAAAACATTGATGGCGTTCACCACATTATGGTGAATGATAGGCGATTGACTATAAATGAAGTAATTAATGATATTAGCATAACCCGTAAGAGAGATGAGAATATTTTGCACAATCAACTTGGCATGATGATGGTTTCTGCTCGGTGATTGTCACGTCTTCTGAGACCTGATCAAAAGCGTACCAGTTTGATCAAATCACGAGAACATCTGATATTGTTTACAACGGATTCAGAACATTCCCAGGAATATTTCCTAACACAGGATGAGTGTTGGATTAACCACTTTAAGCGAGAGACAATCCATGTAGTTGAACAACTCGTCCTCATCTGCTCTAAAGCTCGTTTCTTTTCCTGGAAAGCTTATGGACTCAGATTTTTACAAAAGGCATCGCCTTTATTGAATATCTTTAAAATGTCCATAGAGATTACTATAACAACTTGCTGAGGTGGTCATGAATGGCTATCAAAGCTAAATGTCCAGGAAAACCAAGGAATGGGGTCTTGATAAGAACAGTGATCTAGCACAAAAATCTTAGTTTCATTAGCTGCTGTGCATGACTAGGGCTTTAAACGTGTTCTCTTGATTGAACCTACATCAGACTATTGTCTCTTCCCCAAAATAAAAAATGCACACACACACACGCCTGGTAACCAGTATCGCAGTGATAATGACGTCATACCTGTTGTTGACTTTTTAATCACAGGATAAAAGCTTCTTAACCAATGCCATCCAAGCACTTCCACACCGACGGAGGATAGGTGTGAAAGAGAGAATAAGTAAAAAAGTAAGCCTCATTGGGACACACTCAGTTAGAGTATCTTGGGCAGCCTATGAACTTTCAGTTGACCCTCATACAAATTCATGATTTTTCGTAATATTCATAACTGCTACGTTTTCGTATCCTAATATAAACAAAGACAGTATTGTGAAATCTTACGGACAGTTACGAAATGGAATTAACCGACATATTTTTAATTTAGTTCTTTGAACATTATTTTTAACGGATACTCGTATTTGAGCCAAAACTCAGTTTTTTATTATTAAATAGTATATATATATATATATATATATATATATATATATATAGTCATCCGCAAACAGATCTGTTTCGCTGTATCACAACTCATCAGTACGGTTAGACTCCGATTGCTTTTAACCCAGGATTGAAACCCGAACGAAGTGGCGTCATTCGGCGATTTTACCTCTGGGCCATGGGCGCACGGTAGAAGAAGGCAGACTTTTTAGCATGTATATCATGATTATACGCGCCCAATAGCCAGAGTGCTCTAATTCATTAGTGAATGAGCGATATAGTGATATTTTTATTATAAGTTTATAATAAAACAAATCTTACTGCAATACAAGTATCGAGCAATCTTAGTCAAGTAAACCACTGCCACCAGTGGACTATCAACCCATTAATATATATATATATATATATATATATATATATATATATATATATATTATCGTTTCACCCCAATCAAGGTGGTACCGCCACTAATGCGCAGGGGGCTACATAAGAGAGTAAAAGTGCCAGCAGGGAGAGAGTGAACAGAAAGACAAGCCATTTCCAGGATGTGTTAGAGAGAAACAGAGCAAGAGAACAATTGGAATACAGGTGTGATAACAGCCGCGAAGGTAGAGTGAAAAAGAAAAACAACAAGATACACGGGGTGAATTAAAAAGGACGAGGGAAGGACTGGAGCCATTTGGATAAGAGATGGGAATTGACATTGTATTTAAGTTCCTAGAGTTCGTAGCTATATATATATATATATATATATATATATATATATGACAAATATATCAAGGTTATCTATACAGTAAAGTGCTCGATTGTCAAGGAAAACGAAGAACAAAAAATATATAAATATTAAAAGTACTTATACGATGCGCCAGTATTGGATATAGCATCAGAATCATCCAGCGATCTAAAAAAAATCAAAAAAAGCCTCTGCAGACCACCTGATGATTGTGCTACGATATCTGGCATTGGTAAATATTATGAAACTCCGGTCACGACTAAGGTTATAGTTTCATAGAATGAAAATTGTCGAGCATTTTTACTCTGTTCAAGTAATCTACGTATTAGGAAACTGTATTTTTCTGAGAAGTTAGTTGTTTTTCTGAGTAGTTAGTTGTTTGATATTTTTCTTGATTAAGTGTATAAAGAACTTTTAGAAAACAGTTTGGGATTTTATTATTTATTTATATATATATATATATATATATATATATATAGAGAGAGAGAGAGAGAGAGTGTGTGTATCCATTGTTCATGTGCAATTTAAAAAGCTTATAATACTATTTGTGATATATTTAAAGTGCACATGAAGTTCATGGACACCCTATATATATATATATATATATATATATATAGACTCGTCGTCCACTTATTTTGCTGTATCACAGCTCATGAGTGTGGCTAGACATCCACCTACCAACGGGATCAAAACTAGACCGATTCAGTTGGAGTGGCTAACCCCTAAGTCATAGTCACATCGTATCAGACAAGGGAAGTTTTAGCATGTTATACATAAGCAGCGTATATATATACATATATATATATATATATATATATATGTGTGTGTGTGTGTGTGTGTGTGTGTGTGTGTGTGTGTGTGTGTGTTATTGGTTTAAGCACTATTTTAATGGATACTCGTATTTGAGTAGATGTTTTGCATCTACTGGCTTGAATAAATGTAAAATTTTGTGAGAAAAATATAGGTTCTTCGGCAGCACTCAAACCTACCTCCTCTAGGGAAAGCCGTTATTAAATCTAAAATGTCTTAACGGCTACCATGTAGAACTAACGGTTAGGCAAGTCCGAATCCTGTTTTTAAACACAACTTTTCCCGATTTTTGGAAATATTCATGTCTGTTGTTTTTGCATCCTAATACAAAAAGAAATTATTTGCGATTTTTTTTTATTTCAGATGTTTCATAAAAATTTCGTAAATATATATATTGAGTATTTCGACAGCAATCACTCTTTTATGCAGGTTTCATTAAAATTAACAGAAAAGGTATTATGGGTTTTTATGCAATTTTTCATGCAATCTTACGTTTTTTTCTTTCCAAGATTTAAATTAATAATGGCTAAAAGTAGAGCTGAAAGCACTCGTAGAAACAAAACATTTGGACTATTTTTAAATTTTTTATGTTGTGAAACAAGAAAAATCATAAGATCACATAAAAATTACATCCAAATAACCTATCCAGAATAACCTGTCTGCCATTTTTTATGATACTTATATATATATTTAATTAAGAATATAATTCATATAATTTGGAGTATATTAAAAAAATACCGTAGAAAGGTGACAATGTATGCAGAATCTACCAGAAGGAATAGTTAGCCCAGGACAAAAAAAAATATTAAATGTATGATCAAAAATAATGTTCAGATGTAATCGCACCTACAAATACATACTAGAATCATCCAAACATGGATGAAAGTGTTGTAAAATCCTTAAATAACTCCTCCCTAATTTTGAAATTTTTTGATTGCTTCCAAACTTCCAACTGCGCGTTCGTAAATAATCTTTGTTTCTACGTTTGAAAAACGAAAAATCAGTTATTATATATCACCTGAATATACCGAAAGATTGAAACCTAGGTTGCGAAAATAACTCATTTCCAAATAAAAAATATTCAAAAGTTCTACAATATAAATATATTGAACACTTTTTGATACAACATGGTCTAATTTAATTATGACCTATAACTACTTAATTATATATATATATAACACGTACAGGTTAGCAAACTAGTGCATTACATGAGACCTAGAAAATCTAATGAAGATTTAGGAAAAACACTACAGTATTTCTAAAATCTGGAACAAATATTAATAAGTGTGCTTGAAATTCGTGAAGATTATATGTTAATATAACTCCATTATTGACCACCAGATGTTTCTGGTTTAGAGATTCCCTAAAAGAAAAACATATAATTAATAGGGACAAATTTGCACTGGTTTTTTGTATACCAAAAAATGTGTTACGCGTAAGGATGACTTATTGCCCTTTATTCCAAGACATTATAGCCCCACACACCCCTGCAAAAAATCTTTACAGCATGAAGTTGTAAACACTTCAGACTAAGCATTTTTTCCGTTTTCTTCAAAGTTATTACTTCACAGGGCATCCATATTTAATTTAAAAACTCTTGTGACATCAGAGGTTTCTGATTTTATTGGAATGTTGATTTATTTTCTAGACTTCTATAGTCGAGTAGGAATCTGGCTCGCCTTTTTTTCCCGAATACAGAATAATACCAAATTCCACAGGCATGAATACGTGTCACCAGTAAAAGCAAGAATTCCTAAGGACAAGTTTTTGCAAATGTCATACTCTCTCCACAACCCCACAAATTTCTTTGGAGATTTTCAAGATTGTCATTCCAGACATTTCCAAGCTTCTGTTATATTTCTTTTATTTTTATTATTCATATTATATTTCATCTATTTGTGTGTTTACACCAGATATCTGGTGGTTATCCTTGAAATAGCATGGAAGCGAGTCTTCTCAAATTTCCAACCCTTTTCGCGGTAATATCGTAGACTCAAGAACTGGTGTAGCACGAAAAGTTGCTATCATAACTCGAAATATCGACTCATCCAGTTGTCTCCGGTTTTAAAGACGCTTTCAATGGCACTAATTACTAGAGACACGATAGCAAAATATTCGTATTTTTTTTTACTCTATTCAAGACAGGAAAGCCAGCAAGACGCAATGGGGTTAAAGAGTGAGGAAGAATTAGGAACAGGAACATTAATAATGAGCAGAAAGAGAAAAGTGTAATCAACAGGACATTAGATAGTGACTGATATTGCATTTAGATTTTTGGAGATCAAAAGTGGCTTGAAAGCATATAACCGTAAGAGTGTTTCACAAGCAAAATAGATGTGTTAGAGGAGAAACTGTTAGCATAGAACTTGCGGTTGCATCTTGTCAATTTGACTGTAAATTGATGAGATCTCATCGCGAGTCTAGTACTGCGTTTAAATTCATAAATTCTAGGTAACATAACGAAGAGCTAATCCAAACAATTACACCGAAAAGCAAGCAACTGTAAGGAGATGAGAATGTCGCTGAAGCCGAAACACAAGGTCAGGACCAATAATATTGCTGATTCTTCTTCGGGTTTTATCAAGGAGCTCATGGTAAAAAGTGGAGACAACAGGATCATATGTGACAGTAATATTGTAAGCATGGACAAATGATAGACGACAGACATTTTTCTAATCATTTCATCTCAAGGAAGATAGCAAACCCACTAAGACACAAGGGGTTACTGAGTGTGAAAGAACAAGAAGAAATAGAAACATTATTAAGAAACGAAAACAGTAGAAGTGTATTCAACATGACAGTGGATAACGATTGCATTTAAATTTTTGAAGATCAAATTGAAAGCTGTATCCGTAAGAGAGTTGCACATTAGAGAATTGCTAGAGCAGAAACTGTTAGAATAGAACTTACGGTTGCATCTAGCCAATTCAACAATAAACTGACGTGACCTTGTTCGATTTGTTTTTAAAACTCAGCTCCACTTAAATAGCTATCTATTATCTAGCGAGAATTTTACCTTTGTTTATGATTTTAGCGATTCTTAAAAATAGAAAAAACATACCTTGGTTTTCTTCACTCTTCAAAATTTACTATAAATATTATTATATGTCAATGTCAATTATTATTATGTCAATTATTATCATGTCAATTATTATATGTCAATTATTATATGTCAATGGTCGCTCTTGCTTAATGTTAGAGCCACATCGGATTAAGTTTAGATATTTGACAGTCATAAAAACATAAGCAGAGATTTAGGCTGCATTAATGTATTAGTTTGTTACACATGTAATTGCGCACTTTATGGGAAATTAATAAAACGCATCGGAAATGTTAAATATCGAATTTATTTAGTAAAAATAAACCTGGGATGTGTTATAACAGAAGGTGGAAAGTGCGACACAGAGATCCGAAATCGAATTGAAATGGCGAAGGAAGTATTCCATAAGTTGAGTAGAGTATTAAAAACAAGACAATTTCACTAGAAACGAAAAAAAAGTACTGGGTTGCTATGTGTTGTCAGTTCTTCAATATGGCAGTGAATGCTGGACAATATCATCAAAGATAAAGGAAACACTTCATGCAACTGAAATGTCGTTTTACAGAAGGATGCTGCGAATATCATGAATCAAGCATGTGAGCAATGATGAGGTCTTAGAAATGATGGATGCAAAAAGGAAATTAATATTGAGCATCAGAAAGAGACAGCTGAAGTTCCTGGGACATGCAATGAGGAAGGAGGGCTTGGAGAACCTGATACTAACAGGCCAGATAGAGGAAAAAAGAGACAGGGGAAAGTAACGGATAACATATTTGAAGGACCTAATCAGATGGATGATGGAACGAGGGTTGCATGGAGTAACAGGAAAAAGCGTGCTAAGAGCCACCAGGGATAGGGAAACGTGGAAAGCCATGGTCGCCTACGTCCTGAAGGGACAGGGCATATAGAAGAAGAAGACACCATGTTAATGAATGAGAGTTCTTCAACGTAGCTCTAAATTCTTGATCTTATCTTGAAAAAAAATATCGTCTTTTGATGCTATAAACAGTTTAAATGTTTTGATTACTGTATTCTTATTAGGGAATGTTTTATTGCATATAAAAAGCTCAAAATAACTGATAGTCAGTAGGAGAGATATCAGGTGAATAGGGAGGATGAGGCAAAATTTCATAATTCAGGATTTGCAGCCTTTGAGCTGTTGATTCAGAAGTGTCCGACCGTGCGTTGTCACGCTGAATAATTGGGCCACCCCTTATCCACAAGTCTAAGATGTTTCTTTTTCAATTCTTCGCGCATGCACTCAATTTCTCCACAATATCAGATTGCTGGTTATTATTTTCCCTTTAGGCGGGTCCTGGGCATGACGGTAAACTGCATCCGGTAGTAAGGCCTCTGATTAGGAGGTTGTGCGGAGCATGCAACCACCTCTTAATTGTTGTAGTTCCCAGTTCTACTCTGACCCGGAGTGATAGCACCTTTTAGGGTCCCAGCTATGGGAAAAGAAATAACCATACATATAGTGTTAAAACACTATAAAAGTATAAAAACAGACTTTTATGAAAATCTTTTGAAGAAAAAAAAATATTACCAACAAACGTTTTTGAAGGAAAATGTTATCAACAAAGATTTACAATAATACTTTTTTTAAAGAAAAAAAATTGCCATAATACGTTTTTTCCATACAAAAACAACTAATTCTTCGGCATTAAATGACCCCCAAGAGTTGATATACTGTGAAACAAACCAAGCCAAACTAAACCCTTTAAGCAAGAATGAATAATGAATGACCTCTTTAAAATACCTCCATAACTTTTAAATACCTCCATAACTTTTAAATACCTCCATAACTTTTTAGAATAAAGTGGATATTTTGGGTGTTATTTTGGTGATTCATTTGAATCTAACCACTGGTCTACTCTCTTACTGATGTATACATTTCTCATCACATGCAACGATTCGATACAAAAATGGTACCCCAGTTCATGCAGTAATATAACTTGACATTGTTTCAGTGTCATCATTTTTTTTGGCGGGGGGTATTATAAATAAAAACAATCTGGAAAGAAAAACAGTCAGGAAGAAAGAAGTCAGTATTATTTTATATGTACTAAGGAGTTTACTTCGTTAGACGACCGGATCAACACATTTTCATTGAGCTTATGAGTTACAATATATTTAAAGAAAAATTAGTTAGAAAGAAAAAGAGTCAGGAGTAAGTCAGTGTTTTTTATATGTACTAAGGAGTTTACTTCGTTAAACAACCGGATCAACACATTTTCATTGGAGTTATGAGCAACAATATATTGAAATGAAAATTATCTGGAAAAAAAAAGAGTCAGGAAGCCTTTTTTAATTATTGAGTTTACTTCGTAAGATGACCGGGTCAACAACCAACCAAAAAATGCATCATTTCATGTGTTAGAACTTAACACATGACGTTCGTAAGGTCAGCTAAATCTCTTTGCCATGACCCCAGTCATCTGACATCCATCTGTACCCATTCTGGCAGGAAAATTCTTTAATCCCTCTACCTTTCACCATTTCTTCCCTCAGCAATAAACAACAATGGCGCACTCAGATTTAGCATTAAAATTAGGATTTACATTCAAAACATTTTTACGTACCTTGAAAATTAAACTTACATTTTAATCCAATAGGGTCTCAATTCATACGCAGTAAAAATAAAAATGTTTATTTTTATTTAATTTTATATTAACTGTGATGTAAAAAGGATCTGAGCCAACATATTTCTACGAGCTGCATATTAAAGGTCAACGAAGCGCATGTGGCTCGCGAGTTGCTGTTTGGCCACCCCTGGTATATGTGATACACTAACACCTTAACAAAACGGAAGGAAAGCCAAGAACGTCACAAACAAAGATGAATTAAACATGAAAACTGCAAAGATAAATTAAACATGAAAACTTTTACATTAGTGTACACGTCTAAACTTATTTATAAATGAAACTTTGTCTGTGTGTGTGTGTGTGTGTGTCTGTGTGTGTGTCCGTTACCGATAGACTACGAAACGTCTGAACCGATTTTCTTGAAAATTTACACAGTTGTACTATAAGCGTCTACGAGTGTTCTTAGCTAGGTTTTGTGTCGAGGTACCCCCGATAAATATCGAAAATCGATAATCGAAAAAATCAGGTTATAGAAGTAGTGGTCCGATTTTAATCAAATTTGATACACTCATAGACAAAGACATAATAAACGACATTCAGAAGTTTCAAGGTTGCAGTTTTTACAATAGTGCAGAAAATCGATAATATATATATATATATATATATATATATATATATATATATATAAGGCAAGATGTTTGCGTGTGTGTGTTTATCTGCCTGTATGTCTATTTTTTTTCAGCCCTTTTATTTTAGTTTTTGCTTCGGGTTTGGCTCTAAGTAGGTATAATTGTAGTTCTTAGTCTTAGCCATCATACCATTTACTCAGAGGACTTATATCGCCTTCAAAATTCAGTTTACGACGAAAAAAACTTATTTGATATCGATACCAGGAAATCAAAATTGGACTTACATCCATTCATTTTTCTTTCAAACAACTATTGCTTTTTAGTCTTTCGTGCCAACGTCAAAAGAGTCTGAGCTCCAGGACGATAGATTAGTTTTAACGCTTTCATTACACCCGAGCAACGCCGGGCTATACTGCTAGCATACGTATATCTTTGGCTATTTAGACTTCTGTTATAGGTGTCGTATAGAATACGCCAGGGTAGATATTTATAAATTACAAAATGTGACAGCAAGACTTTACCAGTAAAAAAAAGTGATGCTTTAGATCCAATAAAAATCTATATTTCTGTACGTGCACAGCGGAACGAGAAAAGGATTCAGTTCAAAATTCTCTGACAGTTACCCATTTAGACAATTACCTGATGAAGGTCGGAGAGTACAACGGCCGAAGCGTTGTGATAAAAGCGGTAAAGATGCTAAAAATAATCCGCATATAAAGATAATTCCGATCCCAGAAATTCGGATAGAGTTTTTTTTAATAATCATATCGCCGAAAGCAAGGCAAATTACTGCCACTTGTGTGCAGGGGATTACATAGGATGAAAATTATGAGAAAGTGTAACAGGTTATATGGGGTATCAGGAAGTGGTTAAGAGATAGATGAGAATACTAATGAGAGTAGAGTGGATGGAGAAAGGAGCATGAGAGAGAGGATGCAAGTTAGTGAGATAGGAGAATACTATTGACTTTACATTTCTGGGGGTTGTAGCTGTCTGGGAAGCAAGTAAATGCAAGGGAATTCCACAGGTGGGAAGTTCGAGAAAAGAAGCTGCTAGAGTAGAATTTCTGTTTACATTTTATTGGTTTGACAGTAAAAGGGTGGGATCAAGTTGCTAATCTTGTTGCTCGTGTAAATTCATATATAGGGGGCACCAGTGTGCTAAGTTAATCGGAGCAGAACCCATGAATGTCTTGTGGTGCAATGAATATCAGCTCGGAATGAGAAATCGGAGAGCCGAGTTCGAATTTCAGTTGAAATGGTTACATTCACTTATGTGAAAATACCCTTGAAAAAGGTATCAATTTATTTGTTCTTTTTTTGAGTTATTTATTGAGTAGCAGGATAGATTGGGGTCTATAACCTTGGTTGGCAACCGGTCTACCGCGGAAATAATAGCAATCTATTGCGGAAAAATATTTTCCCAGTCAGTTATGCCTCTTTCAAGACATGATAGACCAAGAATTTATCACGTATAATAGTTAACCGTCTGTCTTTTTACCGTGGATTAAGGGATTGGAGCTCGAAATATAGAATCAGAAGGCCGAGTTCGAAAGCCAGTCAAATTTATTTCATTCACTTTAATGCTAATACTTTTGGTATAAGTATGATTTGTTTGTTTGTTTGTTTCGAGGTTTAACGACCTATGAATCCCTTTTGGGATCATTTAAGGTCATAACCAATGATTTTGTGTAAGGTTATTTTAGTTTTACAACACCTTTCTTTTCAAGTATTAAGATTCATTGGGATTTGTTTTTAAGAGCAGGGTACCTAAGTCCTACCCTTGTTATTTAAGCCATAACTGGAGGGAAGGGACGGATTAATACCTTTCCCAAGGGTACCATTGCTTAAGTGAATGCAGGGTATTCAACTGGAATTCAAACTCGACTCACCGATTTCTCTTTCCGAGCCGAAATCTACTGCACCACAACGCACATCCGTTACTAAACGCTTACAGCACCTGGTATTCCCAAGCGGTCACCCATTTAAGTACTGACCAGGCTCAAGGTAAAAATAAAAATTCACCCCACCAACTATGGGTAAATAGCAGGACAGACTGGGTTTTATAACCTTGGGTGACAACCGGTTTAGGAGAAGGAAAACTCTTAACTAAAACCAGTCTGGGGAGGGTTTGGCTCTGTTAGGCGATCTTACTCAAGACACACCACATCTACTGCGGCAGCTGTGTATGCTGTACCCCCATGACTCAAAAGAGTAACAGGACTCGCGATGATGTTATTTTAGTAACCCACTGATTTGTACCCACTTAATCTATCAAACTTGTTAGGATCTTTCCCTCTGTCCCATTTTGCGGGACAAATTCTCCATACCTTCTATTCCTCACTATATATCCCAGGAATTTCAACTGCCTCTTTCTGACTTAAGTTTTACCCGTATTGTTTTTGTTTTCCTTAAAATCTCACCGTTGCTTATATGTTCTATCTTTAGTATTCTCAAAACTTTTTTTATAGAACCACATCTCTGTTGACTTAAGTATCCTCTTCATCTGTGTTTTAAAACAAAGAGATTTTTGTACTAAAATAAATTAATAACAATTTAGTTAAAAATTGCTACATTTGGGTAGAATTTACATATGTTCTTAAAAACTCACTGGTGACGTCAAAGAACCAGTTAGCTTTGACTTTCGACACACGTGCGCAAACGAATAAGAAGCCTTTAATATAAGCTTAGATTTTTATATATCATTTAAAATAATAAGAATTTGCTAAAAATCAATGTAAATATCCCCAAAATTACAGTAGGTACAAATCTACTAGACATTTTTCTCGGCATGAATCATACATTTACTAAACTTTATTCAGGATGTCGGTGATCATGGTTCTCCACAACCTCTATTCCTTGTACCTATTTGTAAGGTTTGTCGTTTTGTCACCACTTTCACTCTCCGTTTAGTGATCCATTTCTCACTACCCCCTGCTTGTGTCATTTCTCTCCGATATGTGTTGACAGTGTCAAATTTTCCAAGACTCATGATGTAATCAAATTTGAACTTTCTGATTTTGAGCATAAGTGGCTCTTTTGCTTCCATTTTCCTTAGGACAACTTCGTTGCTGACACGATCCGTCCTTCTTCTTCTTCTTCTTCTTCTTCTTCTTCTTCTTCTTCTTCTTCTGCTTCTTCTATGTGCACTGTCCCTTCAGAACGTAGGCGATCATGTCTTTACACGTCGCCCTATCCCCGGTGGCTCTTAGCACGCATTCTCCTGTCACACCATGCAACCCTCGTTCCATCTGATCAGGCCCCTTTAATTATGTTATCCATTGCTTTCCCTCTTTCCCCTCTTTTTTCCCTCGATCTGCCCTGTTAGTATCAGGTTGTCCAAGCCTTCTTCCTCATTGCATGTCTCAGGAACTTCAGCTGTCTCTTCCTGATGCTCAGTATTAATTTCCTTTTTGTTTCCATTTCTAAGACCTCATCATTGCTCACATGCTCGATCCATGATGTCCGCGGCATCCTTCTATAGAACCACATTTCAGTTGCTTGAAGTGTTTCCTTTATCTTTGATGATATTGTCCAGCATTCACTGCTCCGTCCATAGGAAGCCAAAAAAGGTTGAGATTATTTACGTGCTAATGATTTGTGAGATAAACAACCAGCGTTCGAAGGTGGGTACTTACGTTAACTGCAACTCACATTTTCAACTCGGTATTGTGCCATTCGAGGTGGCGTGCGGATTATACCATATCGTCAATTTCCGATTATCTGGATTGGAAGCAACATAATAAAGTCCAGTACGAGGAGGAATCTCTCAGCAGGCTCTTGGAAAGGGATAGGATTAACACCCGACGCCGAGGAACGTCTGCTACACCCATTTTAAGTTCGGATTTATACCACATTCCTTTTGATTAGTGGTCTGGATTAATACCAACAGTACATATCTAATCTAATCTACCAACATGTTTATCTTTTACTGATTAGATTAATATATCTCTGCATCTGAATATATATCCAATTTTGAACATATCAATCTGTACTTATTCATATGTCATGTTTCGATGTGTTTAATTTAATTACTTCTTTCTTTCGTTCTTTTTACTATCTATCTATCTATCTATCTATCTATCTATCTATCTATCCCATTCTCTTCATCTATCTATCTATCTATCTATCTATCTATCTATCTATCCCATTCTCTTCATCTATCTATCTATCTATCTATCTATCTATCTATCTATCTATCTATCTATCTATCCCATTCTCTTCATCTATCTATCTATCTATCTATCTATCTATCTATCTATCTATCTATCTATCTATCTATCCCATTCTTCTTCATCTATCTATCTATCTATCTATCTATCTATCTATCTATCTATCTATCTATCTATCTACCTTCTATCTATCTATCTCAGTCTGTTCCTATCTATCTATCTATCTATCTATCTATCTATCTATTTCTATCTATCTATCCCATTCTCTTCATCTATCTATCTATCTATCTATCTATCTATCTATCTATCTATCTATCTCAGTCTGTTCCTATCTATCTATCTATCTATCTATCCCATTCTCTTCATCTATCTATCTATCTATCTATCTATCTATCTATCTATCTATCTGTCTATCTATCTATCTATCTATTCATGCGTCCTGAATATGACAATAAATTACGAGATAACTGATATTGTTATCATGTCAACCCTGATCTGGGGTCCCAGATATGGACAAAAAGTTAACCCCCAAACTAGATTCAAAAAACTATAAAAGCATACATTTTTACTACGAAAATGTGTGTCATTTGGCAGCATCCGAACCTGCGACCCCTATCCACATAGGGGATGCCACTATTTAAATGACACATATTTTCGTAACAACAATGTATCGTAAATATTCAGGCCTTTATATATAAATATATAATAATGTTTGATTATAAACAGAATATCTACTTAAATACGAGTATCGATCAAAAATAATGTTCAAGCAAATCATTTCAAATTGTTGGTTGTTTATAACTAAGTTTCGGTAATCGTCGTTAATTTCTGTAATATATATATATATATATATATATATATATATATATATATTACTTGAATCCGAAACCGAAAAGTAGGAAGGTAAATTCCAAGAACCTGATCCTTTGAACTTTGAAAATTTATATATATATATATATATATATAGTCTGTTCATATCTAGCTAGCGAGCTTGTTATCTAACGTAGTCTTCTTATCTGTATCTGTCCAGGTAGTTTACATAATTTGTCTTAATATAGGTTTTACCCTATGAGTTAAATATTTATTACTAGCTCTATAAAACATGACCTTTTCCCAGACTCATATAAGCCTAGATCAAACCGAAAAACTGACATGCTTTTTAATCCTTACAATCCGACTCTTGAGTTGTTTTCTAAGTTTAAGTAAAACAACGTGTGTTTTTTTAGTAGCGAGACAAAAATTTGCCAAGAGTATTATGTAACAACCATGTATGTCTGACAGAATGTAACAAGTAATATTATTAACATATATTTTCTTAGGACATATCCGACCGCTAAAGGCTGAGAAAGTTCAAGCAGAGATTAAGGAAATAATTTCCCAATACGCAAATCAGGATTGAATATTCATTGGTTACTCCTCCAAAATATAATATCTGACTTATACATCATGTAAATTCACCTGTTTAAAGCTCTTCAAATCTCACTATCTGTTTATCAATCCATCCAGCCTGTCATACACCCATCCCTCTGGTTTCATGTGACTACCTGCCATAAGATTTTTTCCTACATATCTTGTTATGATATATATTTTTTATATCATGCAGTTCATATCTATCTAAATATATTCCTCATCTATTTATCCCAGTCTAGTCTAGGTATTTATCTATCTATCTATATATTGAAGTCTCCCGTAGATAATTATATATTAGCTATAGTATACACCTTTCCCTTTCCTTTTAGCTTTCACTCTCCCTCTCTCTCTCTTTATATATATATATGCACACACACACACGCGCGCACACACACACACACACACATATATTTTCTTTCTTCGTTTCTTTCTTTCTTTTTTTTCATCATTTTCAATATTTTCCCAAATGTTGCAATCTTACAGTGAACGTTTCCAAAATACATAATCATTGTTTACATCGTAAACTTTAACCTTTCAGTTCATTCTAAGCGTTTCCACTGGGGCACCGGGAACCAGAATTTGATCCCATATTACATTCTCTACCGACATGGGTTCCGACGCAAACCGTTAACAAAAAAGAAAAGAAAGTAACAGACTCATATCTTTACAGTACTCGGTTCGAATTACTAAATTTTATGGCCCAGATACGCGCATGAATCCAGAGAGACAGACTAAAAAAACAGAAAGACACGCAGGCGTGTACACGCACATCTGTACTCACGCATATGCATGCTCATGGACATAATTACATACGCATAGATGTCTGTTTACACTCTGAATCTCGTTCTCCCCTCATTTCTCTCTCTTTTTTCTCTCTCGATATATATATATATATATATATATATATATATATATAATTGAATGTTTAGGAAAAAAACACACAGGCGTGTACACGTACATCAGTCCTCACACATATGCACGCTCATATGTCTGCTTACACTCTGAAACTCTATCCTCCCACTTTCTCTTGCACACACACACACACGCACGCACACACACTCTTTCTCTCTGTCTCTCTTCCTCGCACTCTCACCCATGCGCTAGCTATCTCATTCTATATATAACTTGGTTATATCCTGAATCTCTCCCTCAATGTTTCTCACGACACACACACACACACACACACACACACACACATATATATATATATATATATATATATATATATATTAATCATATCACCCCGAGCAAGGTGGTAACTCCACTGATGCGCAGAGAGCTACGTAAGAGTGAAAAGATTAGAAAAGAGAAAGCCGGAAACCACGCCCTAAAGAGGGAACAAGGGATGAGCCTCTTCACCTGTTCAATAGACGTGGGTGGGTGTGAACCGGGCGATAGTTTAGCCTATCTACTCCAATTGAGAAAAGGTTGGTGACTTGCTAAGCTTTAACTTAGTTAAATCCAGTCAAAGAAATTTATACTAAAAAACAAAACCAATCCTTCAATTAGGCATCAAAAGTTTAAAATTAAGCAAGAATTAGGCAAAAACGAACAAAAAAGTGGCTTACTTTTAACAATATTCAAGACAATTGATTCCATCCCAAAACGCACATTGTTACTGCCAGTGAGTTGAAAAAAATAATTTTTTAACTTTTTGGCCAGAGAATGCTGAGCATGAGAGGGTTAATTAAATAGCCTGTAAATAATTTCACTCCAAGAATGGTAAGAAACCCACTAAAACGCAGAGGTACTGAGTGTAAAAAGATATCAGAAAACGAAAAACATTAGAGCAGACAATAAAAGGACGGGTTTTAAGGAGACGAAAAATAACGATTGATACTGAATTTAAATTTTCAAAATATCAAAGTTAATTCGAAAGCAAAAAGCCGGAAGAGTCATCCGCAAGCGAGAAAAAACTGTTAGCATATAATTTACTGTTGCATCTCACAATTTCAAGAGTGATAAGTCCTAGCTGCCAATCTAGTACTTCGGTTATTAATACCAAAAATAATAAAATTCTAATAGTTGCATATTTTATTACACTGAACCTAACATGAATTCTTACACAAATCCTGTTTAATGAGTAATTTTTTAGGGTTGTTTTTTGAAGCTCATTGGTCGAAACTAATACCTTGCATAAGATATTGCTATCGCAGCGTCAGAGGTGCGTACAATATATATCCGGCATATATAATACTAATAGCAGTATAGCCCGGCTATGAGTGTATCAAATTTGATTAAAATCGGACCACTCCTTCTAGAACCCGATTTTTTTCGATTATCGATTTTCGATATTTATCGGGGGGTACCTCGACACAAAATCTAGCTAAGAAAACTCGCAGATGCTTATAGTACAACTGTGTAAATTTTCAAGAAAATCGGTTCAGCCGTTTCAGAGGCTATAGGGAACGGACGCACACACACACAGACACACACACACAAAGTTCTATTTATAAATAAGTTTAGATATTGACATCTGATAAAAAGACAAAAACAGAAGGTAATGGCTTTAATTAAATTCATACTTTAAAATGTATAATTTCACAAGGCAATAAAGTCCCTAAGACGCCAGGGTTTACCAAGTGAGAGAAAATGAGAAAAAGGAAACATCCTCAAGGGAAGAAGTCAATAAAAGAACAAGTGTTAAGAAGATCGTAATTTGATTGATATAGCATATCAGTCAGTTAAGTGCCATACGTTATACACGTTTGGACGATCATGTCTCGAAAGTGACATGACTGACTAGAGAGAAGACTATCCCGCAGTAGGTTGTCATTACTTACTGCGGTAGACTGTTTGCCAGCCAAGGCTATAGAACACAATCTGTCCTGTTATTTTATCCATAACTACAGGGAGAAGGGACGGATTAATACCTTTCCCAGGGGTATTTGCGCGTAAGTGAATGCAAAGAATCCAACTGGAATTGGAACTTGGCTGAATGATTTCTCGTTCCGAGCCGATATCCACTGCACCACAACGCATATATCGCATATACATTTTTGAAAAGCATAGTTGGCTAGAAAGCAAGAATCCAGAGGTGATTTTTACAAGCGAGAAGTTCGGGAAAAATAAACTGTTACCATAAAAACTATGGTTTAATTTAATCAGTCCAGTTCAATAATGATGATATCTAGCTGCTAATCTAGTACTGCGCTTGAATTCATAAAGTCTAGATCTAATAGTGGAACGTTCCTTGGAAGAATTATCCTGAAAGTAGTTATAGAAAAGGTACAAGGATACAACTAATAAGGAAGTAGAAAAGTTATTGAAACCGAGATAACAGATTATATATATATATATATATATATATATATATATATATATATAGTCAAACGCAGACGGATCTGTTTCGCAACAATCGGTGTCTAACCGTACGGTTAGACTCCGATTGCTTTTAACCCAGGATTGAAACCCGACCGAAGTGGCGTCAGTCGGCGATTCTACATCTGGGCTATGGGCGCTCGGTAGAAAGTGGCAGATTTTTAGCATGTATATTATCATTATACACGCTCAATAGCCATAGTGCTCTAATTCATTTCTGAATGAGCATATATATATATATATATATATATATATATATATATATAAAACACAGTGATGGTCCACATATACTGTCTTAATATGTATAGGAAAGATTATTAAAAAGTTTTGAGTTTAAACATGTACTTTTGACAGTATTTGTTTATTTCTAAAGCATAGAAAGACAGTAAACAACCGCTCTCAACGTATGAAACATTAATAAAAATGTTGATTCCTTAATTATTGAGTATATATATATATATATATATATATATATATATATATATATATATATATATATTTGTGTATCTAGGCAGGAAATTTTATTTTAGACATGTCAGATTAAATATATAGGAAACACTGTGTCTGCTTATTTTTAATAAATCCGTTCATACTCACGGATAATCTTTCGCGTGTTATAATTGAAAGATGTAAGAAATGAGCAGTAATTTTGACATATATTATTATCATTCATTTCTCGATGTTCCCAAGTACTTTTAATCTCCGAAATCATCTTCAGGGGTGTGAATTATGGTAACAAAAATACACAAATGAACAATAAAATAATTTATTTAATCTGACATTGCATTTAAAAGAGTCCCACAAGCGAGAAGTGCGAGAAATAAGAAAAAAAGCCATTTTAACTGCAATACACTGGGCTCTTTTGTTTTTAATCGTATCACCCCGAGTAAGGCGGTAACGCCACTGATGTGCAGGGGGCTACGTAATAGTGAAAAGATTGGAAAAGAGAAAGCCGGAAACCACATCCTAAACAAGGGAACAAGGGATGAGCCTCTTAACCTGTTCAATAAATGAGGGTGGAGTGTGAACCGGGCAACAGATAGATATATCTACTTCAATTGAAAAAAAAAACAAAGTGAGAAGATTGGAAAAGAGAAAGCCGGAAACCACATCCTAAATAGGGAACAATGGATGAGCCTCTTAACCTGTTCAATAGATGTAGGTAGAGTGTGAACCGGGCGATAGATAGATCTATCTACTCCAATTGATAGATCTATCTACTCCAATTGATAGATCTTCTTGCCGCTAATCTATTAATGCGTTTAAATTTCACCGAGGAAAGTTTATCATAGCAAATACCATGAAAATATTGATAGAAAAGGCACAAAGAAGTTACATTACGACAAGAGTAAGGTGACTGAAACCGAGATGCCAGGTCTGCACTAATTATATAACTAATTCTTCTATGTATTTTATAAATAATCTCTAAATACATAGCAGAAACACCTGACCAAATCTGAAAACAGTATTCAAATGGTAGACTTATGAATATGGGGATTTTCTAAGCTTAGCTTAGATGTGGCACAACGCCAAAAGCATGGAGCACCCAGTGAGGATCGAACTCACTACATATTTGTATTGATTCTAGCGAGACAATCTTGCTAACTATTAAAACACATCGAAACGTCTGTAGACTTATGAATATGTAAAATAGATTTTGGCGAGAAAATTTCTAGTAAGTAAACTTTCCTAGCAGCAGGCCTAAAAAATCATATTTTTTATTACGAAAATACGATTTATAGTATTGAAACATGACGAAATACGATTTATAGTATTGAAACATGAAAGATTTTCTGTAGCGATGTAAAATGTTATGTTATAATCACTTATAATAAAACACACACTCTCTCTCTCTCTATATATATATATTTTATAATAAAATGTATATATATTATAATAAAAATACTATAAATATATATATATATATATATTATAACATAATAAAAATACTATATATAGGGAAACAGTTGTGGAGTTTCTCCAACTTGGCAATTCGCACAAATTTGGTTTTCATTTGAATATTTTTGTTTTTCTTTAGATTATATATTTTCTCAATTCTCTGTCGCACAATATTTTACAGGTCAGTAAATTATATATTTCATATATTATTTAAATATTAGTCCCATCCCCTTTCAAAATAGTTCCCTTGGGAACATACGCAGCGATTCTAATCGGGCGACAAATTCCTAGGAATGCAATGGATGCTCAGGTATCCCATGGGATCTCCTGTCAGGCTCATTCTAACTATGTCAGAGCTGATGGATTGTTCGGCGACAGTCCTTATAGATGGTTTCTTGATCATGAACAAAAACTGTACGAGACTTGAAAGATTAAAGTTATTTGAAAACATGAGTTAGTTTTACTATTTGCTAAAAAACTGACAAAGCATTTTGAGAATGAGACGATTTGCCGAGTTTTATAAAAAATCTGTTGTAGGCGCATATCACCGTTCATTCAGGATCAGATACGACTAAAATGGGAAATTGCTGCCATATCTAACTACCTCGTCCTCTCTTACCAGACTTGGTATATTTCACTTGGCCTTCAGGGTGATGAATTACTTTCTACTCTACAACATCTTTCTTACAGACGAAACGTCGTAAGATTCTCTTTTCTATCGCTCTTTCATGGCAAATGTTTTAATTCGCTACATTCCTTAGTTCACTTCAGATCTCCAAGAGAAATTCATGAGCCATCGCTAACGTAGCTAGAGAAATGGTCAAGTACTTTCGCCGCTCTAAGAAATAAATGACTCCTCCTTCCATGTTCTATCGTTACAAGAGCCAGCTCAAAGCAAAATGGAATATCAGGAAGAGACGCCTAATGAGGAAGAAGGGGTTGGAAAATCTGATACTCACAGGGTGGATGGGGAAAGAGAGGCGGAGAAAATTGCGCAGGCCATACTTGATGTGCTTAAGTAAATAGATGGCACAGCACATTTGGGGAGAAATAACAAGACAAAGTATACTAAGAGCTACAATGAACAGGAAGATGTGGAGGGCCAAGATTGTCTAAGTTCTGAAAGGACATGACACATAAAAAAAATAAGGTGGAACGTATTTTGATACTTTATCTTCATGGCAAATGTTTGAAGCGACTATGTTTCTAACGCTATCTCACGAATACAAGGATGAATCATCCTTATTTTCTACAGTTAAATTAATTTACAGCCGTACTTCTAATTTAGAAAATTACGTAAAGAATTTAAAAAATAACGTGCAGCATGATATCGTTAATGAAAGATGCAACTGCAAAGACAAAGACAAATGCTCATTTGACGGATTTTGTGAAACACAAGGAGCTCTTTACAGAGAAGAATTTCAGTATACATACAGATGGACAAAGAAAAATATACGTGGGGTGTACTGAAGGTATTCATAAAAACCGCTGGTATAATAACAGTATACATTTAAGCTATAAAACCTTAAAAATTGTATCAAACCTTATGTGGAAATTGGGAAGAAAAGACCTTGATATAACAAGGAGCATATTTTTAAAAAATGCCAGACAGTGGTGATGTCTGCAGAATAGGCCGAGAGGAGAAGTTATCGATAATATTATCTCCTTTACGAGAATTTTTACTAAATGAAAGATCCGTAGTAATGTCCGGATGTAAACACATTAGAATATATTTTAGGTCGATACAACTACGGACGAATGTGTTTACAATTCTTGAAAAACACCTTCCTTATTTTGAAATTTCAGTTATTCTAAACTTTCAGTTGTGTCTTCTGAAAATCCCTGTTATATATTTCATGAGAAAAATCGTTGGAGAATCAGGTGATATAAAACACCTGAATATTCCGAAAGGCTGAAACCAAGGTTGCGTAATCAACTGACTTCCAAATCAATATGTTTTTTTTTATTATTTTTTCATTGTATCGCCCAAGCAAACTATTTTACAGACACTGTTGCGCAAGTGGTTACATAAAAGGAAAGATATGAGAAAGAGTGACAGGTTTTAGGGGGTGTCAGAAAGTGGGGAAGAGAAGGATGAAAATACTGATGAGAGTAGAGTGGACAGAGAAAGGAGCATTAGAGAGAGAATGCAAGTTAGTGAGATAGGAGATAACTATTGGCTTTCCATTTAAATTCTTGGAGATTGTAGCTGTCGGAGAACAAGTAAACGGAAGGGAATTCCACAGGCGGGAAGTGCATGAAAAGAAGCTGATGAAGAATTTGCGTTTACATTTTATTGGTTTCACAGTAAAAGGGTGGGACCTAGTTGCTAATCTTGTGGCTTGAGTAAGTTCATTGGAGCAGAAGCTATGGAACTATTTGTAGAAGACACAGGGAAGCCACATTGCACCGGTAAGAAAGTGACTGCATTCGAGCTTCCAAGTCAAGATCGATCACATTACAGATTCTCCGTTAGATTTTGTCAAGGATCCCTAGGTGGATAGCAGGAGCACCCGGCTAGATATGACAGCAGTATTCAATTCTCTTGTGGATGGTAGATTTGTAGATGTGCATGATTGTTTCAGACGGGAAAAACTTCCTAGTCATGCTCAGAGAACCGACCTTCTTAGCAGTGGATTTGGTTATGGATTCTATATAGTCATTCCACTTGAGGTCTGTTGTGAGTTAACCCGAGGAGGCGCAGTGTTTTACTTTTAGAAAGACTAGCCTGATCCATCTTAATAGGGAGTAGCAGCGATAAGCCTGTGATGGTTAATAGATAACAGCTTCGTTTTGGAAGCATTAAAATTCACGTGCCATTTCTTACTGGTGGTCCTTTTCAAGCTCGGCAGTGAGGTTTGGTTTGTCAGCCTCGATAGATTTTTTTATCAAGGTGAGAATAAACCGTAGTGTGTGTGTGTGTGTGTGTGTGTGTGTGTGTGTGTGTGTGTGTGCGTGCGCCACACCTTTAACAAACTTATCCTGCTTCTATAATCACATGGAAACTAATGAAAGACTAAACTGATACTGGCATAATAAACAGGTTTCATACCCAAACTAAGATATGTTGGCCATACATGTACGTTGAACTCCTTCATTAAATGTTAATGGAATTTCATCCAGAATTGTGTCTCCGATAACGTATATATTTTAAGCTAGGCGCCTCTTATTTCGTTCATTAAGGAGCCGTGGTTGACCACTGTCCAATCTACGTAGGGCTGTAATATTTACCTTCAGTTATTCTCAGCACGTACGCAACACCGTAGATCGAGGGAAAATTATTCCCTATTCCCTATCCATCCAGATCCCAATATCATACCCAGTTTGAATTTCAACAATTCACATCGCCTTGTGATGGATATCATAAAGTTAGTTTTCATGACAACCCGTTAGATATCATAGTAGGACTGATATTGTTACGGGTAATTCCATGGAACAAATATAGTGTGGCTTTACCTACCTTTATACAGTAAATATCTGCGCGACAGTGCGCAGTGAATTGGCTAAGATTACGGAAGGGGATTTTCTGTGCTGTTTAATGTGGATGAGACAGGATTTTTGGATCCTCCTACCTAACCGTACACAAAACACCACCAGGTCATTGTTGTATTTTTGTGTATTTTTAAACACTTATATATATATATATATATATATATATATATATATATATATATATAAAGATATATTATCTTTATAGATAAAGACATTCTCTTATTAAAATATAAGTTGATGAATTTCCGATAAAAATAAAAACGTTTGTTTTTCTTTCTTCGTCAGATATGCTGCCGTTTTTGAGAACCGCAAGAGAAACAAGAACTTAAGCATCGTCATCCGATCTACTAAAACTGATGACATCACTGGCAATAAATACACAAGCAGCTTGAAATATTTCATTCCATTATATGTAATATATTTCTGTATTACAATTTTTGAGGCACTAATTATATTACCATATATCACAGCAGTGTGTTGTTATATCCTAACTTATTAATTTACTATTGCATTAACATAGGTGAGTGACATAAATATTTATTCACGGAAAATTGCTATTAGATCCCGATTTACATGAAAAATCACGTTACGAAATTCGTGTAGACTGTATGTTTCACGTTAGCTATAATAGTATGCTACAGCTTAAATAAGCTATAAATATCTATATGCATAGATATAAATAAATATAAATATCAAATAAGATATAAATATCTATATGCATAGATATAAATATATATAAATATCAAATAAGATATAAATATCGATATGCATAGATATAAATATATATAAATATCAAATAAGATATAAATATCTATATGCATAAATATAAATAAATATAAATATCAAATAGGATATAAATATCTATATGCATAAATATAAATAAATATAAATATCAAATAAGATATAAATATCTATATGCATAGATATAAATAAATATAAATATCAAATAAGATATAAATATCTATATGCATAGATATAAATAAATATAAATATCAAATAAGATATAAATATCTATATGCATAAATATAAATAAATATAAATATCAAATAGGATATAAATATCTATATGCATAAATATAAATAAATATAAATATCAAATAAGATATAAATATCTATATGCATAGATATAAATAAATATAAATATCAAATAAGATATAAATATCGAAATGCATAGATATAAATATATATGAATATCAAATAAGATATAAATATCTATACGCATAGATATAAATAAATATAAATATCAAATAGGATATAAATATCTATATGCATATCTGTAATCTATAGTAGTTTGCATGTTTATTTACAATATGATGAACAAAACTAGAGTTAAACAATTAAGGGTGGCGCTAACTACAATTACCTTTAAACCTTTAATATCTTTTGTCAGGCCAATATATCTGATTGAGCAGTCTGGAAGAATGATAGACTTTGAAAAACAGTAGCTACTCTAGCATCTACGCATCATTCATTCAGCAATGAATTAGAACACTCTCAGCTATTAGGTGTGTATAATGATAATATACACACTAAAAGGTTTGCCTCCTTCTACCGAGCGCCCATAGCTCAGCGGTAGAATCGCCGACTGACGCCAATTCGCTCGGGTTTCAATCTTGAGTTCAAAAGCAATCGGAGTCTAAACGTACTGATGAGCTGTGATACAGCGAAACAGATCTGTCTGCGGATGATTATATATATATATATATATATATATATATATATATATATATATAACTGTAAGTTTAAGTGAATAAGAAGAGCTTAATGAGAAAGATTTAAGAATGATTCAACCGTAAACCAGTTTGAAGCAAATGATTGTAGAAGCTGAATTATTTGATTCTGATTTAAAAGCTTCTACTGACATTTAACGGTGTTTGTAAAGCAAATTACCAATGAAAATCTTTTTCGTGTTAGTTTTGATAGAAACATAAAATAATTGTACATTCATCATTATCCGTTACATATATCTGCTGCTAGCTGCTTCAGTCAGCGTCCTTTTTATGATTTTCGAATTTAGAACTACAAAAGTATTTCCTTATGCTCTAAAGATCACTCAGATTACGATATATATATATATATATATATATATATATATGCAAGTTTCATTAAAATGACAAACAAGGTATTATCCTTATTTTTAATACAGTTTTTCATGCGTTCTTATAATTTTTCTTTTCAGAACTTGAATTATATAAGAATTTTCCAAAGGTTTTGTAATTTCAAGCGTTATCGACTCTATTTTTAGCCATTATCAAGAATGAATTTTGTTTTACTTGTAAATAAATATGTGTAAAGTTTATTCATATAGTGTCATGTGTATGCTAATTTCCGAAGGCATTATGCACATTGAACTTGATGAATTATTGTATCTATAAAGTACAACAAAAAAAAAATTAGTCAACTTGCATATTTATGAATCTACCATTTCTCTGTGCATTAGATAAAGCTGCCATATCTGGTCTGGTGCTTCTGTCTATCTATATATGTAAATTCAGATAAAACGTAGAGGGGAAAAGGCCATATTCAGCATGCCATTTTAAGACAAGCATTCTCAGCCCCATATACACAAAGAATGAGGGAAAATTTTAAGCCCAGAGGTTGGGGTTTGGAGATCTTGTTTTTATAGGGTTAAGCTATGGGAATTTTAGTAGTAATTGCTTCTTTGGTAGTGGAAGGTATGTGGCTTGACCCTGAAGTTAGTAGTGATAAATAGTGGGGAAGTAACTGCTTAACCATAAGCATAAATAATACATAAGTAATGTAGAATTCAGTCATGCAGTCTTCGAAGTTTCGGGAAGGCATTATTGCAATGACTTCACTTCTTCTATCAGTAAAATACTGAAAAAAAAACATTATATATATAGTGTTTCAAGGCAGCAAATAATTTTCTGAAAATATACCGTTAAATATAAGAGACAATGACGGTATCGCGGTGTGACGACATAGAACCGCATTGCAAATTTGCGAACTGCGTTTGTTATTTTTGGTAACTATTGCCGTTGCTTAGCGGAGTTTTATGTGAACACAAAATAAAATCGTCGGTGATGGTGGATGTTTTGTGTTACCGTCCTCTCTGACGATGGCTCATGTGAGCTGAAAGCTTAGAACCAACTTAATAAAAAATTATCCAAGTGTTGGAGAATTTTTGTTTTTATTTTCAACTGAAATTAAAGCCAAAATATGATGTTTAGAACGGCTCATGATTAAACAATAAACATTCATTGTCTATTATATTTAACAATACACACACACACACATATATATATATATATATATATATATATATATAAAGAGGACCGGCAGTTTTCATAGTGCGGCTATGAACATGACATGAGCAGTTAAAAATATTCTTCTTAAAAATTTGCAAAATATTCAAAATTCTTAGCGACTTGTTCCGCAGTTATTCTAAAACTTGGTACTTCCAAAAATTTGCTCAAAAAGAGCATATCAAAAGATAAAAATAGGCCTGTTAACTTGATCAAAACGAAGTTTTAACGTCAAAGTTATTATCAAGACTTAAGAAGAAAATATTTCTGATTATTTTATTAATTTTTGTAATTCTTTCTTAAATGCTTGAAACTTTGGTTAAAATTTTTGTTTTTCCTCCATCAACGGGCCGAGACATAAATATGAAACATTTCGCGTTTTTATTTTATAAAAATACTTTGTTTTCAAAATTATCTGCAAAAATAAAAACAAATACTGATTTATTGAAAATTTCAGGACATTCACAAATTAATTATTAAAATAATGCAACAGAACTAATATATTATTTTATTAGAAAAGCTTCTAATTGCTTTTATAAGTAAAATAAAATAAGGATACTATTCTCTTAAGGAAAAACGTTTCAATGAATAATGAATTGTTACAAGATTTTTCTTTTTTAAAATTTTAATTATAAAAAATTTTTACATTTTAAATTTTAAAAAGAATTTGAATAATTTCAGCTTTTCGATGATATTTAAAATTATATTATAACGAGATCCCTGGTTACATTCAGCCAAGCTTCGTGACCTTTGGTCGATTCCGCCCACGTTGTATTGTTGGTTTTGGATTAGCCAAAGCAGGATTGCTTATTATCACTTGAGACTGGTCCAAACATTCGAGGGAATGGTACATAATGAAAACCAGATTTAAGACCGCAAAGACACGTTGTAGACTTATATATATATATATATATATATATATATATATATATATCGAATAAATACAAGGTTACAAGCAAGACAAAATAAGTGACAAAAAAGAAATATCCTTTGGCTGGTATCACGGTACTATTTCCACAATTAAACGAATCAAGAAAAAGTTTTCATTTTTAAAAACTGATTGGAGACTTTAGGCATCGTGTTTTTGTGAAGAACCCTACTCTTAAGATCTCGCCTGTCGTTATTTTGACAGAACGTTCCCCGTTATATTAAATACTTTCTAAAACCCTCTCTGCACGTATGAGATTTGTAGTATTCTGTTAATATACCGAGTTTTGTGCGAAGAATAGTTCTAAAAATGGCTACGATCAATTATGCATTTCCTTATGCAAATAGTGAAGTGCTAAGCTTTAAAGAAATGGTGAAAATATTGAATTATTTAACAAACCTTGTCACTGATTGAATTAGATAGCGAACGGAGCCAAATTTATTATTGTACCTATACAGAAAGACTAATGAAAAGGGAAGTCAATTTGCATATTTATGAATCTACCATTTGTCCGATGCGGTTGTGTTCCGGTTAAAAACTGGCAATTTTCTAAATGTAGCTTAGATATGGTACAAGGCTGAAAGCATGGAAGATCAAATGAGGATCGAACTCCCTACTCAGTCTTAACGGTTCCAACAAGACAATCCACGTCAAGGTGTCCCCAATATTTTATGTCTGACGTGAAATACCTAAAAAGAATTTGCTCTCATTTTAAATTCAATTTTTCTGATCCTCTTAAATCCCTGGTGTGTGAGAACGAACAATTTTAAAGTGATGTTCCTGTCTGAATAATATCATTGTGGCCATTGATGAAGACATCTTGAAGTGTGCAAAGGTGATGAGCCCCTGGCTTTACTTTACCTGCGTTAGTGCTTTGCCTGATATAAACACGTACTGCATCATCAGAAATTTATAAAACAGCAGCTACTGTGAGAATATTGCTGAGAATGTTGGTGCCCGAAAGCCCGATACAGTCAATGACTGCAAGATAGAATTATAGACGAGAAGGGGAAGTAAACACGATTTTGATTAGTCTATCCAAGAAAAGATTGAATGGCATAAAAAAATTTTCCTGACAAAGACCTAAAATAACTGATGAAATCGCAATGAGCAACTTAATCGGAGGCCCATATTTAACCGTAGACTGTGGAGTATTTCATGCAAGGTTTCCACCAGACACAAATTCTGAATGATAAGATCAAGATGTTCAATGAAATAAAGTCTTCCCTTGTCAATTAAAGGACCCCAAGAACGAGAGACACTGCAAGATTTTTTAATGTGCGTTGTGATAAGAGTGGATATCAGCTCGAAAGGAGTAATTGGTGAGCCGTTTTCGAATTCCAGTTGAATTCGTTACCTTCACTTACCCCTGGGAAAGATATTAATGCGTCTCTCTCCTCCAGCTATGGGTTAAATAACAGGACAGATTGAGTTCTATGGCCTTGGTTGACAAACAGTTTATCACGGAAAGAAATTACAACCTAATGCGAAAAAATCTTCTGCCCAATTGTGTCTCTTTCGAGACATGATCGCCCAAGTGTGTATCACGTATGGAAATTAACTGACTGGCTGAGAAGCAGTCACAATGTTTTTTGGGGGTTTTTCAAAGAAATTGGCAGTTATGAAGCTACATCTATCCACTTTTGATAATTCTCAGCAGTCATCTTCCAAAAAACGTTTTCTTATAACTCATGCAATATATCGAACCTTGAACTTAAGCGTATATTTTTTTTATAATTACAAAAGTATTGGGACCTAACTGACCATGTCAGCTACGGATCGACTATATATATATATATAGGGTTTGATGTTTAATTGTGTAAATTTTGCAAAAATGAAAATAGCACTGACATCTCATTTTAACATATATTCACCAAAATTACTCAAACATATCTAGAAATTCAGTAAACAAAACCTCTAACTGCTTCAACCACCGAGTCCGTAAGACTTCAGAATCTCTCTCATCTCTTCTGAACGGTTTCCTTACTAAGTTAAAGGCTGCTGCCATAATCCTTGCCTTCAATTTATCTTTGATGTTACAAGAGGTTTTGTTCGCCTGGGACATGCAATGAGTAAGAAGGGTTTTGGAGAACCTGATACTAACAGGCCAGAAAGAGGGAAGGAGAGACAGAGGAAAACAGCAGATGAATAGCAGAACAGGGGTTGCGTGGTGTAACAGGTGAAAGCGTGCTATGAGCCACCAGGGATAGGGAGACGTGGAAGGTTTATGATTGTCTACGTCCTGAAAGGACACGGCGCAAAGAAGAAGAAGAAGAAAGAGAAGAAGAATTGATCACTGTTACGCAAATGAGTGCTTCAAGTGCCGGGAAAAAAGGATCTGAGGGTTGGTGTTATTGCACTTGAGCAATGCAGATGCATTGTGCAAAGATATCGGTCATAGCAACGGTCTCGGAGCAGCTCGTTTGGAATTTAAGTTACGTTTGGCCGCAGCTTCATCCACTCTCCAAATATGTCAAGCCTTTGGGGATAATGAGTTCTGATTGAGACATCTATCCCAATCTGATAAACCCCGCACTGTTCAGGCACAAGATAATGAGGCTCTGAAGGCCTCCGTAGAGGAGGAAAACAGCCAAATGGTGAGCTTGCCGAATGCTTCCAAGTTTCTGAGGAAAAAGTCAGGCTTCATCATTATCCCATAGGGAATGTGTACAAGTTGAGCAAGATAGTAACTACATAATGCCGGAAGCCAAGAAGCAACAACGAGTTATAGCCTACTTTCTTTGCTTTCTCAACACCGCAATGTACCTATATTTGGTCGAGTAACAAAAGATGTGCCATGTATGTCCTTCCCTGATTTTTAAAACCCGGTCATTGAGCTGCAGGAGGTAAAAGGTTCTGGATACCGATGGAAATTGCTTTGAGGACTAGCGGTATGTCAAATTTGCTGTACATTTTTCCGAACGAATCAAAATGGCAAAGGCTTTGTTTACCTTGTAATACTGTATATAATTACCCTTAGTAAGCATCTGTTTATATTTATTTTAATTAATCTTATCTTATTTCATCTAAATCTCCAGAAATTTTAGAAATTTAATGGCACTTACATTGTTATTATTATTATTATTATTATTATTAGTAGTAGTAGTAGTAGTAGTAGTAGAAGTATTAATAGTATTATCTAGTACGGTGATTTCATTATTATCTACTAATAGTATTACAATATTATTAATATTATAACTCCGATGCGTATATTATTTGCATTCAAATATTACGGTCTTATTAACAGTTTATCGATTTCTGTTTTACTACCACGATATTTCAGGACGTAGGCAATCATGGCTCTCTAGAGATCTCATGTTTTATTATCTGGGAATTCTTTTTTATGTCCCTTCAGGATGTAGGCGATCATGGCCCTCCACATCTTCGTGTAACTTGTAGCTCTTAATATATTTTGTCTTGTTTTTACTTCCAAACCCTCCTCTGCCATTCATTGGCTTAAACCCATTAAATATGTCACACGTTGTTTTCCACAGTCTTCCTTTCCCGCTATTCACCCTGTAAGTATCAGATTCTCCAAGCCTCTCTTCCTTATTACGTTCCTCATAAACTTCAGCTGTCTCTTCCTGATGTTAAGTATAAGTTTCTTTTTTATTTCCATTCTCCCCAAAACCTCGTCGTTGCTCCAACTTTCGGTCCATGGTATCCTTACCATCCTTCTGTAGAACCACATTTCTGTTACTCCGAGTTTCGTTTTCATCTTTGAAAAAATCTTTCGGCATTCGCTTCCATATAGAACTCTGACTTACTGGGAAAGACGGCACTGGTTTCCTTGATGCTTTCTCCTTGTTTTTTTTTTAAATTCTGAGTCGTTCTTCTACTGAACTTGCTGTCGCTTAAAACTTTGTTATTTAACCGATAACTAGAGTAAGGAAGGAGAGAAAGAGTCATGTCTTTGCCAATGAAATTTGAGCGATAGTGACCGCTACAGACGAGACAATCTCATGTTTCGCGTCGCTGACCGTCACCACAACCGTGCCTCCTCTGAATTTGTGTTATAAACGTCAGCAAAACAAACAATGTCGATCCGACGTCACACTAACAGACGAAAACTTGGAGCTCTATTCTCTGAGCAAAAATCATATCTTTATAGAACACCAGGTTATTTATTCTTTTATATAGTCACAAGTACTTGACATTGAGAAACGGAATCATTTTTGTAGCGAGGAAGACCACCATGTTAACGACTATTCTACAGCGGTTAGTTAATTCTGGCACAAAGATACACTTGTTGGGCACCCAGTATTTGTGGAATTCACTATCGATGAAAAGGCTGCCAAACTGTCTTGTTAACCATTACCTCATAGTCAAGTACTGTACAATTTTATATATGTATTTACTAAGGTGAGTTTTTATAAGACCACAATTATGAAGCACGTAATGAAGGACGGATCTGCTAAAGCTGTAGTGAAACGTATCGGGCTACGTACCGTCCTTATAAAGTATCTTTTAGTCAGTTAAGTGCCATACGTGATACACGCCTTGGGCGATCATGTCTCGAAAGAGACATGACTGACTGGACAGAAGTTTATCCCGCAATAGGTTGTCATTGCTTCCTGCTGTAGACTTGTTGCCCACCAAACTATAGAACCCAATTTGTCCAATTATTTAACCCATAACTGGAGGGAAGAGATGGATAAATATCTTTTCTGAGGGTATTTGTGCGTAAGTGAATGCAATGAATTATTGAACAAATTACCTACTCGCTACTCCAAAAATGTCCGTTTATTCTGTTTTTAATACTCTATATGTTAAAAACTTACACGTTCATGCTTTCTATTTTTTTTATCATTCATGCACACTCTTTCTTTCTATCTATCTATCTATCTATCTATCTATCTATCTATCTATCTATCTATCTATCCCAGCCTGTTTGTATATATCTATCCATCTATATAACTCGCAGTTTGGTTTTCGTTAAGATCTAATTTTAATTTTAGCATAACCGAATGCTCTAATTTTTTCCATGGATTTTCCCAGTATCCCTTGAACTCGGCTCAAATTAGATTAGTTTTGAGCAGGACTTAACTTTCATGATGATCCTACACTTAAAACTTGAGCCTCATGGGAAAACTTGCCAGAAAAAAAAAGCTGAGTGATTTTAAGTGGCTCTCATTTCAAAGTTTTCTAAAAGTCTCAAAATTTCCGATAAAGTGTTTCTTTTCAGATGTCACTTCTGAAAAAATTTCCTCCACCCAAATACACTCTGGGAGAAATGGCACCTTCTGTAAAATGATAGTTAATCGGCTATTTTCTCTGGTTTTGCTAATAGTTTAAAATTTATTGTCTAGAGGATATCAAGACTAATAATCGCTAATTTTAGTAAATGTTGTTGCATTCCGTAATGTTTTAAATTATCCACTATTCAACGATCCTCACAATTTGTTTTGATTTGTATCTCTTAAATTATATGGAAGTTACACATTAAAGAGATTAACACAACAAGCTGGTAGAAAAGTATTTCGACAGTTTATTTGGCATATCTTGCTTATCCTTTATTAAGTTTTACTAAATTTTACTCTATACAATGTGTAAGAACCACTCAGTGTAAAAGATTACTGAATGAGATCCGATATGAATAGAAGAGGAGAAAATAGAAAGTGAAAAATATGATGATATGGCAGACAGATAAAAATGGTCCATAGACAAGACGTGACTAAGATTGTAGTATTTTGGAAAGTTTCCACGTTGGATTCTATTCCACGAATTAGCAGTTTCGGGGAAAAACATTTTTTTGAGTGGAACTCCTTTCTTTAAAAAAAGTTCTAAATAACATTGACTACACTCAACTATTGGTTTGATTTTCATCTACAACTGTTCTGTTGGACGAAAGAATTTCATTAATTGAGAAAAATACACCTTTGAGATAATGTTTTCCTATAAAGACTGCAGAAGTTTTATTTTTCTCTGTTTACTTTCACGTTTTCATATTTATTGAAAAAATGCTATGTGCTTTTAGAATATAAGCGAACAAGGGTCTCTACATCTTCCTTTTCTTTATTATCTGGGAATTGCCATAATTTCTTGGGAACTATAGCAGTGTGATTTCATGTTGCATTCACCCCTGCGTTTAAAGTTTCCAATTTTTAATCTTTCTGACACTCATAGCTACATTTACACTGTTATTTAATCCATAACTGGTAGAAGAGATTGGATAGATTCAAGACAATACAACGAGTATTTGTATGCTTCCTGATTATTTTCTTTCATTAGCACTGTTAGAGTTCAGGCCGCATAAATTGGATGGACGTATCTTCATTCTCTTCATATTGCATTTGTGAGGAGGAAGTTCTACCAAATCACCTTCTTCCCATGAACATTATGAAACAGATTCCCAAATGCATTCTTCGCCGAATATTACAATCTTAACCTCTTCAAGTCAAGGGTCAACCGTTGTCTATCGTACATATCTCCATAATATGCATCTCTATATATATGCCCTTTGCTTTGAGTGACTCTTCTGCCTTGTATTGTTGAACTATAGTAAAAAAATGTAACTATTAAGCAAAAACATGCGAATTTTTTCAGTTCAAATATTAAAACAATCAATCACGATTAGTCATGATATGCAGGATAACTGACTAACTATTCTGACAACTAGATGTATCATCTGCATTAACTGACTTGAAATGAAATGGCGTGTTTTTACAGCTTATCATACATTTTTAGGCTATTTAAATCCAGAGAATGTTTTTGAATGTAACAATATTTTGGTGATAAGATTTACTAATAGAAGTCCTATTAATTAACCTATAGATGGGGGAGAAAGAGCTACTTGTGCATCAGCAAATATAACGGACTCGACTGAAATGGAACTCAGCTCTCCGATTTTCAATACCCAGCCGTCATTCATTACACCATCCTCATATCCAACCTTACAACACATGCCAACCGCATATTTAAGCTTACGGCATCTGCTATTTCCAGGCGGTCACCCATCTAGGTACTGACTAGGCTCAACTTTGCTTAAGTCAAAGAGATCATACGAGGAGCGCTGTTTGGTCAAACGTAGCAGGGAGATAGGTAATTATTGTTAAATGCAATCGTGGAAAGAAAGAATAACTAATTTTAGTGACCGATTCAGTAGTTAAGCTACTTTTTTCAATGAGAAAACAGGCTAATGCATTTGTTGCAAGTGACACGAATCACTACTGTAAAACTGTGGAAGCAGTTTGCTCCAGTCACTTGGCTACTCAAAGACTGATGCGGTCACAGAATGGCAAAACGATGACTACTAGGCCAGAGATACCGGTGATGTTTTATATATTGTTTACCGAATATTCTTCTTCTTCTTCTATGTGCCATGTCCATACAGAACGTAAGCTATAATGGCTTTCCACGTCTCCTTACCCCTGGAAAGCTCTTAGCCCGCTTTCTCCTGTTACCCCACCCATACCTCACTCTGCCATCCACTTGCTCAGGCCCTTGAAATTCTCTGCTTTCCCCTGTCTCTCTTTTACTCTATCTGACATGTGAGTATCAGATTCTCCAAGCCTTCCTTCCTCATCAGATATCCCAAGAACCTCAGTTGTCTCTTCCTGATGCTCAGTATTAATTTTCATTTCGCTTCCATTCTCTCTAGAACCTCACCATTGCTCACATGCTCAATCCATAATATTCGCAGTATCCTTCTGTAGAACCACATTTCAGTTGCTTCAAGTTTTTCCATCATCTTATTTTCCAGCATTCACTGCCATATTGAAGGACAGCCATCACAAAGCAATCCATAACTGTCTTCTTTGTTTCTGGCGAAATTTTTTTTGTCTCTTATTACTCTGGAATCAGCTTCTGGAATGTGCCTTTGGTCATTCCAATTCGCATTTTGATCTCAGTGTCGAACTTTCCGTCTTCCGTTAGAACACTTCTTCAGTACATAAGTACTTAAATTTTCGTACTGAAATTTTTTCACCGAATCCAAGCTCCGAATGCCATTCAAGATTGTGGGTTATTGAATGAGGTTGTTGCAAGAAAGTAAGAAGAGAATATTATGAGGATATATGGAATAGATAACGGTTGATCAGCTGGAAAGAGGTTAACATCTTAAAGGTCTTCCAGAAAGTAACAGTTATCGGAAATAAGCTATGTAGAAGTTCTTCCTTACCAATGGAATACAAAAATAGTGAGGAATATCCGACGTTGCATGGTGGACCTATCTGTGAAGGTTGCAACTGGATTAAGTAAGTAATATAGCTCAGCTATGGGGCAGGGGTTGTAGGGTGAAAAATAATAAATCAGCTGCAAGGCTACGTGAACGTATGTGTATTCTTATTCAATTTGGAAATTGAGGATTGAGAACTTCTAGCCACGATATAGCATCAATATAATTCTTATCTGCATAAAACAGATAATCAGTCAGTCAGTCAGTCAGTTAAATGCCATACGTGATACACGCTTGGGTGATCATGTCTCGAAAGAGACATGACTAACTAGGCAAAAGATTTTCCCGACGTAGGTTGCCATTACTTTCTGCAATAGACTGATTGCCAGCCAAGGCTATAGAACCCAATCTGTTTTGCTACCTAACTCATAGCTGGAGAGAGAAGAGATGGATTAATACCTTTCCTAAGGTTATTTGCGCGTAAGTGAATGCAACGAATTCAACTGGAATTCGAACTCGGCTTTCCAATTTCTCGTTCCGAGCTGATATCCACTGCACTACAACGCACATCCCTGTAAGTACTCAGACGAAAATGGTTCAGGTGAACTGGATAACTTACACATGGCTAAGACAGACGGCAAGACGTTTCACCAAGGCGGGTATACATGTCATCATTCAAGGGTAGAATTCCACGACTGGAGACTATGTCAAGGACTAGATTTGGAATCCTGAGACATTTGTATTCATTTTGGTATGTTTTGTTTGCTTTTACTATTAAATCTGTTGTAAATAAAAAGAACAGACATTACTTTTTGAACGCCTCTTGTATTAATCACACTAAAATAGCTGCTGTCAAAACACAATCAAAAATAAAGTTTTTGGTATGGACCTAATGAAGATAAAACGATCTTGATGTCATCTGACGACAGAAGACCGTTTTCGGTCGGCTAATATGTATTGCATTATTGTCATATAGAATGTGCTAGCGGAAAAGTTCTGGAAGCCTTTAGAAAAGAATAGAAAATATTTTAATTGTTTTTACTTGTTTACTTATTCCTTTATTTATTTATTGCATACTTCATGTGTGTTTTTTCTTCTGTGCAGCAGTAACGAAAACGAAATATATTAAAAATATTTCTACAGCTACTTTAAGTTATTAAAACGGTAAATTTATTGGACTCTTGTTGGCTTGTTTAATGTCTAATATAAGTGCTACACGACAAACATAACAATGAATCGTTCAAAAGATAAACCGTTTATAGTTTAAAAAAAAAAAAAAAAGAACATAGTTTAAAATTTAGCCAAAATATTGCTCATATTTTCTACACTCCCGGCCATAATTATTAGGCAACCCCAGTTTTTAAAAAAATGATGTTATTTCATGCTATTTTTAATATTTGTTGCCAAGTGTATAATTCTAAATGAAAATAGATGGCTTCTTTTGTTATTATTACTTTGCAAAATTTACAAGGCTGCCAGGAAGCCTTTGCTTCGGCCAGTCAATAAGAAGAAGAGACTAGCATGGGGAAGAGAGCACAAAAAAGTTTACACCAGAAAAGTTTATTTGATGTACATGTTATTGTGCAAAAGAACTGTTCTATTTTCATTTATAATTATCCACTTGGCAATAAATACTAAAAATAGTATGAAATACATCATTTTTTTTAAACTGAAGTGAATTAATAATTATGGCCGGTAGTGTAGGTCCAGTTTAAAACAATATAAATGTTTAACACTTGATTTAGACAAAACAATAAAATTGAACTATATTTCAGTTAAAAAGGTAGACATTGGTCCGGTTAAAAAAAAAATGATCGACACTTGAGTTAAAAAGATGCACATAAACGCAACTTAGAAGTTTATTAGAAAGGTAGGTAAATGTTTGATTTAAAACAATACCAAACGTCGAAACTCGAGTTAAAAATGTGTACATAGTTCCAACTTAATCTCGGTTCAAAACAGTACACATAGGCACGGCTCTGACTAGAGTAAAAATGATCCGATTTACAATGAAGTGAGAAAACTACACAAAAGTCTGATTTTACAATTGATTAAAAAAGATGGTGAAAAGTTAATTTTAAAATTGATTTAAAAAATATAGATAGATATTTGGTTTACAATTTAGTCAAAAAGTTACACGTAGTTTGGTTTAACACCGCAATAAGCATTACTTTGATTTAATCTCATGTTGTAAAGATACACACAGATGCGTTTCAAACTCGGTCAAATAAAAGATAAACATAGATACGGTTTTTCCTCGAGTCAATAAATGCAGGCATTAAATTTGGCTCAATTTTGAGAAGTAGTCATCACACAGGCTTATACGCCAACTAAAGCCTGTGTGATGACTATTTCCCAAAATTGAGCCAATTTATGCCTGCATTTATTAACGCGAGGAAAAGCCGTATCTATGTTTACCTTTTGTCATATATGAATAAATTGTCGCTGCCATCATTTGAGTTTGTACACGGACCACCAAAGAACGTTCTGATATAATTAGAGGAACCGTGCGGCTGGAAACACGTGACGTTGTAAAAATAATATATATATGGGTACATAATAAGTATTCAGCGAAGAAAAGATAAAGGTCTTATCGTATTTTTTAAAGGTGTTATAAACTCACCGACGGCACAGAATTCATTAAAAAAAAAATTTCTCTTGTCTATTCTTATATTGAAAGTTTTACTGAGGATGTCATAATATAAATCGAATTTCTGTTCTTAGATGAGTCATTGCTTTTTATTTTTACTTTGGCTAATATTTCTACAATCTTATTTCTTTACTTCTATGAAGACATTCGCAAATCGATATAGTACGACCCGGAACTAAAGAAAAAGAAAGTCTGCGATAAATTCGAAATAGTATTTCTGTAGTGAACAAGACAAGATCTAGATTTAAAATTCAAATGCTAAGCACTGACTCATTGATTTTTTTAGAAATAAAAAAAAGACACGAACTTACAAACTTTGCTGAGCGCACACGCAAAAGCGAAACCAAAAAAAAACAAAAAAACTTGTGAAATTACACACATTGATGCGAAATGTTTTTCGGTTAATATATAACAAGGAAACATATAAAAAACAAAATTCAAATAATCTTCCATTATCAAAAACAATTTCTTTTACAAACCTTTTCGCAGGCCGACGCAAAGTTTGTTCGTCATCTAATAGAAAAGCTAGAATTCCCAAATGACCTTTTCAATCCCCACAAACAGAATAAAAGACAGGCAAGTTCGCCTGTCGCCGGAGAGAAGTAGACGAGCCTATTAACATGTCTCTTGACTAACGTCAAGTGATCATTATTATTATCATATCTATAATTCTCACTCACTTCTTTATTCTCACAATTTCCCCGTCTGCCTTTTCTTACACTTGATAACCGAATGAAACATTTTAAGACTAAGCGAATACTTCAATGACATTCCTGCTCAACAATAACCCTCATACATATATACACACATACGTTCTTGCCTACTTACACATAAACACATTTTTGAAAGGACTACTACGAACATTTTAACGACCTTGTACCAACCAAAATACATTAATTTTATTTGTAAAAAATCTTAATTGATTTATAAGTATATAAATTGATGTTTCAATTTTGATTGTCTTGTTTTATACCCCTCTTATGGCGGGCTATCTAACTATCAAAGCCAAATCAAACTAATCTGTTTCAACACACATACACTTCACTATAACAGATAACCCACTATAACTATTTACCTCAGAAGTTTATAAGTTAGAGCCACAATAGCTATCGATTATAAATCTCAAATCTAAAATCTGACCCTCATATATTTAAAGGCCTGCTACGCTATTATTACGTCCTCATAGACTAAAAATATTAGTAAGAGCATATTTCAATATCTATTATCAGAACGAAAGAGATATTAACTTTGATCTTACAAGAGGCTTTTTTCTTTCTGATCCTCTTTTATTACGAACGCTAAAATAATGACGATCTGTGCTTAAAGATAAAAAGCAAACGAAATTAAGATAAAATAACTGAAGCCGTAGGAAGGTGGTTAATGTTTATTTGATTTGACCTTGTGTCATACATAACCGAATTCCCTACAGTTTACAGATTTTATCCAGAATTATCATCAGAATTATCAGGATTTCATCAAAAGATTAGTTAGCAGCAGAAGGTTGGTTGTCGGCAGGTTGGAATGTGTGAATTAGTGTAGAATAGTGGAAGAAGAAAAATTATATTTTTCATGTTAAAATAGAAATTAATTAAAAGAATAGAATAACAAGAACAGGTCGCAGTAAATGTTCAATGAGAAAGTTAAAGGTATCAAGTGTTCGTACAAATTTTCGTAGTAGTAATTTGTTGGAAAGTGTTTATACGTATATATGAGCGTTTGTTTGATAAGAATATCTTTGAATGGAGAAGAAGTAAAATGAAGCAGTAGACGAGAAAGACGGAGAAAGCGGGCAATGTGCGACGCGACCTATGTCCGGGTTTTGATTGAAGTTTCTTCCGTTACATTTGAGGTTTTTCGTCTAGCTGCTCCCATCTGACTGACTGGCGCTAATTGGGTCAAAGCCTTTATAGTCATTCAGATTTTCGCACTGAATCGCTTATTCTTCTGCGTCTTGTAAATCGCTTCCATTGGTCAGTTGGTTGGTTTGTTTTTATGGCATATCAACCTCGGCAGGTAATACCTTTTTTCTTTCAACAATTTATTGTTGTTTTTATATAAGTTTTGTGTCTAGTAATACATTTTTTCTTTTCGAGTATCAAGATTCATTGGGATTTGTTTTTAAAGGCAGGGTCCCCAAGTCCTACCCTGTTATTTAACACATAACTGGAGGGAAGGGACGGATTAATACCTTCCTCAAGGGTACCAGTGCTTAAGCGAATGCAAGGTATTCAACTGGAATTCGAACTCGGCTCACCGATTTCTCTTTCCGAGCCGATATCCACTGCACCACAACGCACATCCGTCACTATACGCTTATGGTACCTGGTATTCCCAAGCGGTCACCCATCTAAGTACTGACCAGGCTCAACGTTGCTTAACTTCGGTGATCGAGCTAGAACCGGTGTATTCAACGTGATATGGCCGTAAGCCTCCATTGGTCAGAATATCAATTTAACATCTACTTGCAAAAGCCGGTTTTGACTTCTTTTAAGCACATGGTCAATTCTTTTTTCTATTTGGAAAAAACCAGGATTTCACAGGTCATTGTGAATTCTTGTGAAAGTGAAGAATAGGGTTGATTTTAATTCTTAATTTCCTATCTGCCACATAATACTTGGCAAATTGGATAAGAATATTGATGATATAGATAACAAAAAGCAATTTGGTTTGGAAAAAAATATTTTTATTGGTTGAACAACACATATAAAAAGGTACCGGTGTCTCTTGCCTAGCACGCATATTGTGCTTTTTCTGATCGTTATTTTGCGAATACACTTTGAACAGTTCTTTGCGTAGGTAAATATCTGAAGTATACTGCAAGAACTACTATGGATTATCTGAAGACATTCACTGTTTTTTAGTAGTAATTCTTCTCAACTATACCAAATGAATCAGCCTATTTCCTCATTCATAGCTCTAGCTAGACTCCTACCACTGAGCTTAACACTACGTTTCATTTCTCTTTCTTTCCATAATTACAATTAACTTCACTTGCCTAACTCCTTACTACTTTTCAATGTTTCCAGAAAAAAGAAATTCTTTAATTCTCGATTTACCTTCTCAATAACTTCAAAAACATTGTGAATCAAAAAAAAATATCCATATTTCTGACGTACACTTGTAAGAGAAAGTTAGGCATTGGTCTGGCCTGAACTCGAATGAAATAATCAACACAGGTTCGGTATACAATAGATTTTAATTGAATTTACGCTTGCTACGAGTTTGGTATATATGTCCTATTCTTTTAGCCTTTAAATAGTTAAATGTAACTGACTCTTCTACTCCAACAGTTTCGTTTCTCGCACTTCCCGCCTATAAAAACCCTTTCATTTTCTTCCCTGATAGCTACTATCACCAACAATTTAAATACAACGTCAGGTACTATCTTCTCTCTTCTTGAATCCTGTTCATCTTTTATCCTTTCTTTAATACCTCCTGTACACAGTTGTTCACGCTGTAACCACCTACACACAAGTGACGGCCCCGTTTTGCTAGGTTGAAATAATAATAAAAAAAGATTAAAAACATAGATAAAACTCAATTCTACAATCCGGTTTACTAACAACATAAGTCTTGTTACTAAAAACATAAAGCTATTAAGCTGTGATGTCACATATCATGAATTCCTCATAAAAATTCATGATGTGCAGGTAGTAATACTAAATACTTCAAATATCTTGACAAATTTACTATGGGAGAAAAGTAAGTGGAATATCGAATAAGCTGCACTAGAAGTAGTTTCTCTCAATACCGCAAGTTTCTACAAAACCAAAACACCAAGCCAAGACTCAGATCTTATTCTTAAATAGCCTTATCAGATCGAGATTAATATTTAAACTGTTAGTTGTATACAACTGCTTTCTCAGATCAATGGTTAGAAATTGTTTACTGCAAGTGAGGCTTACTGATCATGAGATTTCTACTACGTCTGGCGCTACAGAATCACAAACAAATAATTATACCAAACAATAAAAACCACATCACTAGTGAACATCACTAGTGATGTGGTTTTATTAAAATACACATCACATGTAACACGAAGGAAAAATAATGACATAATATGTTTATCGTTTTCACTATTTCAGAAGAAGGTCATGAGGGAAGCTCATAACAACATGGGCAAGAGCAATAAGAATAACTGGACGTGAGAAAGCTATTTAAAAAATCATTTAAAAAATAGAAAAAAGTATAAATAGTCAGTAGTACTTCCTGCTCAATTAATAAATGTCTAATGTTTCCTTACAAGGGAGTGTGTAATATTACCATTTTACTGTAGAAATAAATTGTAAATGATTTTACTATAGAAATAAATTGTAAATGATTTTACTATAGAAATAAATTGTAAATGATTTTACTATAGAAATAAATTTAAAAATAGGAAAATATGTTATTAGAGTTAAGAAATATAGGCAACGTTTCTGGTAAATCAGATCTTGTACATGCGTAATGTAAGTACATTATTAATGGTTTACTATAGAAATGCGTCGAAAATTGTTTTCATGGTAAATAATTTTTAATAACATACATTGAAATCTAAATAAAACGTTTCTCTGTTGTCAGGATTTAAAACAAGGATTGCAAAATAATAAAGTTATTTTATGTATAATTTAATTTGAAGGTTAAATATAAAAGATTGTACAATGGTGTGACTGAAAAAAAGATATAAGGTGACACCACGACGGAAAGCCTTTAATCTCATAAGTCGAGATAACATTATTCTATACCAAGTGACCTATTATTTGGATGGGTTCTGGCTTTTGAAAAACACTTCTTTTTTTAATCAAATTTTGTTAAATAAAAACAAGGATTGTACAAACTGAACGAAATGTATAATTTTCTAATTGTCGCTATAAAAAGGATAGGCGTTCGCCTACTGGCGTGTGTAGACATTGTATATAACACGCCCTCCTCTACCGAGCACCAAATAGCTCAGAGGTACAATTCGCTCGGGTTTCAATCATGGCTAGAAGCGATCCCATGTTTAACCGTATTGATGAGCTGTGACACAGCGGATGACTATATATATATATATATATATATATATATATATATATATATGTGTGTGTGTGTGTGTGTGTGTGTGTGTGTGTGTGTGTGTGTGTAAAACATTAAATAATGCACTAAATCTAACAAAACAATACATAAACATCTTATAAGAAGACATAAACAAACATTTCAGAAGGTCTATAATATGCCATAATAACAAAATATGTCAAAAATACCTGAGACCACTAAAACCAATAACAAAAATAACTACAACTTTGACGTAATAATTGGGAAGCTACGACAGCAAAGGTTATACAAAATTATAGGCATTTAAATCATCAATAAACTAACAAAAATTATCACCAAGACAATGTAGGTTTATACATTAACGCATAGTCCTAAGTCTAACGGCAAAACTACGGAAAATATACGAAAACAAATTATAAAAATCTTCAGCACACTAACATTTATAAAAGACATAAAAACGAATCTAACAATAGTCAATTTCGTAGATATAACACTCAACTTAAGCAGCAACACATACAAATCATGCAAAACAAAAACACCATATATATCAACAAGAATTTTAATTCTAACCAACCTCCAAATATATTGAAAGACATAGCCAGATCCATAAACAAAAGGCTATCTACGAACTCGAGTAACATAAAAATATTGAGTGACAGCAAGTAAACATACGAGAAATAGAGGATACTCAAATAATCTTGAGTATATATATATATATATATATATAATAACTAAATAGACTCTGTAAGTATGTAGGCCGTAAATTTATACTAAAATAAACCTTAAAAAAAACCACTAACAAACAGAACCTAATTCCGTTACAATCCGGTGCACTAAGGCGTCGGATAAATGGGGAGAAAAAAAGAAACCCGCGGAACAAGAACAAAACATTCAATACTCCGCAGTAAAGAAAAAACCCCAAACGGAACTAACCACAAGAAAAAGTGCTCGATACAAAGTACAAAAGAAAATATACACAAGTAGAGCAAAGACACACAAAAATCTAGAGTGAGCCAAAACCTACCGCGGTTTCACACTACGGATCGTCAGGGCAAAGGCTCTGACGATATATATATATATATATATATATATATATGTATGTATGTTTGTGTGTGTGTGTGTGTGTGTGTGTGTGTGTGTGTGTGTGTGTGTGTGTGTGTGTGTGAAGGTTAAGATAGTTCTTCCTTGTATCTCATAAGTAGCAACTTTCATATTTTCGATTTTTTTCCGACTTCTTCTTTTATGTGCCCTGTCCTTTCAGGTCGTAGGCGATCATAGCTTTCCATGTCCCTCTATCCCTCTCTATCCTCTATCCCTTAGCACACTTTCTCCTATTACATCACACAACCCTCGTTCTGTCATCCACCTGATCAGGCCCCTTAATTATGTTATCCGCTGCTTTCCCCTGTCTCTTTTTCTTTCTATCTGGCCTGTTAGTTTCAGGTTCTCCAAGCCCTCCTTCCTCATTGCATGTTCCAGGAACTTTAGCTGTCTCTTCCTGATGCTCAGTATTAATTTCATTTTCGTTTCCATCATTCCTAAAACCTCATCATTGTTTACATGCTCAATCCCTTATATCCGCGCCATCCTTCTGTAGAGCTATATTTCAGTTGTTTCAAGTTTTTCCTTCATCTTTGATGATATTGTCCAGTATTCACTGCCATATTGAATAACTGACATCACATAGCAATCCAGTATTCTTTTCTTTGTTTCTAGCAAAATTTTCTTCTCTTTCCGACTATATCTACTTATTACGACCCCGACAACTCATTTTTTTAAATACTACTTGGTGACTGCCTCGACTTAAGTGTTAAAACAGAAGGAGTTACAACACATATTGAACTTCCTCAAAACAACGAATCTGCAAAAGACCTGAATTATTAGACGCCCTCCCCCGCGCGATTAATTTGGTATAGAAGAGTTGTGATTACGACCTCAATGAAATTATTAGCACCCCTAAAAAATACTTCCATAAATAAATTAATAAAACCTAAATGTAATGAAAATGATATGTCTATTCAGATTGCGATATTACTTGGACCAAAACGATCACGAAACAGCAATCCATTGTAATTTTTGGAGGTTTTGATATGAATATGACCGGATACTGGTATTTCATAAAACATAAAACACTCAGTATGGTGCAAACTCATTTCAATGTCTGCTGAACAAGCTCGCAAATCATTTTTCAGAAAGTCAGGTATTTTTATGTATATAGATGACTGAATGTTATCCAAAGGAGAATCTGCAATGTTATCGATCCTGACCTGGCAGCTCGACTACAGTCACTTTCTCACCGACAAGATGTGTCTTCCGTCTGTCTCTTCTACAAATATTTTCACGGCATCTGCTCCGAATTGCTTAGCTCCATAGTGCCCCCTCTGTATGAATTTACTCAATCTACTAGACTGGCAACTATGTTCTACCATTTTACAGTGAAAACAATCAAATGTAACCACAACTTCTACTCTAGTAGTTTCTTTTCTTGCATTTCCCGCCTGTGGAATTCACTTCCGTATACATATTTCCCTGATAGCTACAATCTCGAAGTTTGTATGCAACGCCAATTGCTATCTTTTATCTCCTTGACTCTCATCCTTTCCCTGATACCCTGTATCTTGTTCTTCTCCCTTTCCGTTCTACTCTCACGCAGCTCTCTTCACACCAGCGTTTCCATCCTTCTCTTACCCAATCTCCTACACTCACTGTGATCTGTTCCTCTTTAACTTCACTCTCCTCTTATGTAACCCCTTGCGCACCAGTGGCTGTATATAAACAATTCTAAAAACAATTACGAGGATAAGTGGTTTTTATAATCATTTCCCCCCATCCAAGCAAATAGCAAAGCTACTAAAATGCAAGGTAATACCAAGTGTTAAAGAATATGATAAAAAATAGTATCAAGGAGAGAGAACAATAAAAGTATAGGAATTAAGAATACAGAATATAACGACTGACATCGCATTAAAATTTTTGAAAATTCAAGTTCAAAGAAAGAAATAGCAAAAATTAAGTTCCACAATCGATTAGTACGAGAGAAGAAACTGTTAGCATAAAAGATATGGTTATATCTATCCATTTCAACTGTAAAATGAGGAAACCTTGTCTCTAGTTGAGTACTGCACATAATTTCATAAAGATTCGTTACTATATAAAAAAGAACATCAGAACAATTACAATTAAACTATTTATAGAAAAGACACGAAGAAACTATATTATGGCGATAGGAAAATGACTGAAGTCGAGATGCCAGGTACCATCAATAATGTTACAAATTCTTCGTTGTAGTTTATATGACTCTCTAAATATATAGCAGAAACCCCAGACTAAATAGTAGCAATATCTAATGCAATGAGGAATGATATACTCATTAATATAGATTCTGGCAAGAAAAAAATTGTCTAGTCCGACACAATGAATTAATGTTCTTAGCTGCAGACTTATCAACTGATTCAATATATTCTTTTCACTTCATGCCAGCTGAAAATGTTAGTTCGAGAAAGCTCAATCAGACACTCTACTAGAGGTTAGCATCTGCCATGTTGATGGAAGATAAAAAGGGTCCTCTCAGACGATTTAATGAGAGCAGCTCAAATTTACGTTGTTCGGGCTGTTGTCCTCATCTGCATGCCCTATTTACGACATTTCGGTCGTTGTACACTCCAGCCTTCTCCCGGTGTTAGGGATTTAAAACCGAACCGTTTCCTTCGATCACTGGAGTATATCATTCTCATTCCCCATGCGATGCCACTTCCAGACGCTATGTAGCTATTTCCATTAAATTCAATGCTCCAAGATGTTCACTACTGCTGTAGTCAGGTAATGAAGTCACAACACTTTGGGTCAAGTTTTTGGAATTAACCGACTCCTATATTCACTGGGCCATGTGTCCGAACAATGTAAATAATGTAAATACTACCTTAACTCAGAATTATCGACAGGTACAGAGAGCACTTTCGTTTCAAAATTAACGAGACACTCTTTGTCCTATTTGACAACATATTATAGGTTATTTTTTGGATCAGTTACCAATTTGATTTCATCGGACAGATCAGATTTATTATTAACACAGAAGGAAATAGTTGTATCATCAACATAGATACTGAGAAATATATTGGTGTGGTTTTCGTTTTGATTTCTCTGTAGTTTTTAATTAAAAATTGTACTTTTTCGATGTTAGACTGTTTCTATATCTTGCTATTAAGTCCAAAATGTATCCCAGCCTTTTTCAAGGACATTAGTCTGAAGCTTAGCTCAACAGAAGAGGTGGAAATTGAACTCGAATCTCTTCCACACAAGGGTTCTTAAATGTTTCGTTGCCACGCATAATTTTTGATAATAATGCTGTCAAACGCAAAGTTATAAAGAATTCGTTCAAAAGTAATAATAAATTTCAGAACTTTTTTCTTCTTTTATGTGCCTTGTTTCTTCAGGAGGTAGGCGATCATAGCCCTCCGCATCTTCCTGTCCCTAGTAGCTTTTAACACGCTTTCTCCTATTATCCATCCCAAACATGCTTTTTCCATCCATTTTCTCAAACTCATCAACTATGTTACGTGCTGCTTTCTTTCTCTATTTCCCCTCTATCTGACTTGTGAGTATCAGATTCTCCAAGCCTCCCTTGCTCATTGCATCTCCCAGAAACTTTAGCTGTCTTTTTCTGATGTTAAGTATTAGTTTCTTTTTCGTTTCTATCCTCTTCAAAAGCTTTATTGTTGATCACAACTTTGGTCCATTGTATCCTCAGAATCCTTCTGTAGAACCACAGAGGTTGCTTAAAGTCTTTCCTTTATCTTTGAGGGGATTGTTCAGCATTTGCTGCCATATTGAGAACAGACATCACATAACAATCCAGTACTCACTTCTTAGTTTTCGGTGAAATTTCTTGTCTCTAAATACTCTACTCAGGTTCTGGAATGAATTCTAGGCCATGCCAATTCGTCTTCGGAACTCAGTGTCGTCCTCTGTTCGACGCTTCCCAGATATTTATATTTCTGTACCTGCTTGATTTTAGTATCCCTCTCCTGTAGTTTGCAATTTTGGCTTCTCTTTTTTAGTGATGACCATGCAGTCACTTTTCTATGAGTTTATATGTAATCCTTTCTTTACGCTTTTTTTCAGCTACCTTCTGTAGGAGGTTTTGTAGTTCCCTTTCCGTGTCTGCTATCAGCACTGTATCCTTTGCATATCTTATATGTTCAGTCTGTGACCGCCAATGACGAATCCTGGCAGGAATTCTAGAGCTCTCAGAATTGTCTCGCTGAATAGGTTGAATAAATCTGGTGAGAAAACACATCCTTGTCTTACACTCCTTTCATCTTCTTATATCTGCTGTCGGGAGAGGCCTCTGATTACTCTAATGTCTGTTACGAATATATCTAGGTTGCCGAGCATCCCATGAATCAACATTTAAAAGGTCTGTAAAAATAAATTAAAATAGTTTTTATGCAAACTAATAAACGATTTTACTATTAAAATTGAAATAACTTTTTAAAGTTTCATTCAACTATTCCTCCTCTTTGTCTATTGCAATTCTTTTCTACAAATACAAGTCAAGGCTCCATGGAATTGGCGAATTGTCATCAAGGTTAGACCTTACCCTCTGAGTAATGAGTTCCATCTTTAACCGGGTGATCTATATAAAATTCGACGTTAAATAGCCTAACAAGGGTTGACATATCATAACGCCAACAAACCTAACTGAATAGATGCCTCGGCTTTGTGTAATATTTATCAAAGCTAAACAAGTTGAAAATTTTGATAAGGTCGGTCACCGCGTGCCCTATACAGAATTAGGCATTAAATGATCTAACAATGGTTGAAATTTCTTAATATCTACCAAGCAAAAAATCTTTTTTTTTGTTTTGTTCAGTTTACCCTAAGCAAGGTGATAATGCCAACTATTTAGTTAAAGCGTTACCGGGAGTGAAAAATAATGAATAAGCTTTAAAAGGAACTGGAAACCAAATCTTTAACTGAAAACCACAGATTAACCGCTACTCGTGTTTCAAAGACTAGTGAGAATTGTGAACGCACAGGAAAACGTTTGCTGCATTCTCGTGGTTTTTAATTTAGTCTAGTTGGCCAGAATGTGCGTTGCGGTGCAGTGGATATTGACTCGGAACGAGAAATCGCGGAGCCGAGTTCTAATTCCAGTTGAATTTTTTGCATTCACTTACGCACAAATAACCTTGGGAAAAGTATTAATCCGTCTCCTTCCTCCAGTTATGGGTTAAATAAGAGAATAGACTGGGTTATATAGACTTGGTCGACAACCAGTCTACGGCAGAAAGGAATGGCAAACTACTGCAGGATAATCTTCTGCCTAGTCAGTCATGTCTCTTTCGAGACATGATCGCCCAAATGTGTATCACGTATGGCACTTAACTGACTAACTAGTTGACCATGAGTATCAAGTAGTTCGATTTTCAATCGACGCTCTATAATAAATTCAGCATTAAATAAGCCAAGAAAATTTGAAATGTAAAACAGACCACTTATCCAAAAATAAAAAGTCAAGGACAATAATCAAACTTTTGTTTTACAGTTTATTTTCTCCGTGAGTCCATTCTTTTTTTTTTTTTTTTTTTTTTTTTTTTTAGATAAAGAAAGCCAAGCAGTATTGTTTATATTAAAAGAAAGCAAACTTCAATACGGGCAAGATGTAGTATCACAGAGGAAAAAAAAAGCACGTGCGCATCTAAGGTTATTGTTCAGCCGGCCGCTAGCCTGTAAACTTCCAGAAATTGTCAAAACTTTCTTTGTTGAGTCAAGATTACTCAGATGACAATTTTCAAGTGATGTTCACGTGAAATGTCTCCTCTTTCAATACGAAGAGAGGGTGAAAAAATGTCGGGCAAAATTTCTTTTCTACATTACAAGGCGTCATATAAACTGTTTTGTTTCAAATTGTCATCAATAATAGGAAAAAAACAATGAACAATTTATAGCAATAACAGCTGAAACGAAGATAACATCAAGATATAATGTCAAAAAAAATGATATGTTTTTATCTGCTTGAAACTGTCATGGAGACAGAAAATAATTGTGGTTGTAATTCTAGATTTAAGGGGTAACATTACCAGAATGACAAAACGAATTAGCGAAAATCTCTTTTTTAGTGTCTTCTGCCAAGAAAATTCAGATTTTAAATTAAAAAAACATCACCGATTAACACTTTAGTATTCATGACTAACATGAATATGCGGGTGGTGTGATGGTAACAGCTACGGATTAGAAATCGGTGAGACGATTTCAAACTGCGTCTGTTTCCGTTAACTTCACTTAGGCGCAATTATACTTGGAAAAGGTATGAATGTATTTGCACCGTGGCTTACGGCCATAACCATAAGATCAACGAAATTAAGCAACTTCGATCCTGATTAGCCACCTAGATGTGTGAATGTTTAGGAATAATAGGTGCAGTAAGTTTGGATGTGCCGGCGGCTTAATAGATAATGGTCCCGAATTGTTAAACGGAGCGGAGTTTCAGTTCATTATTGTGTAACATACTTACTCATTTTACGCCATAACCTACTTTGAGTGGCTCTTGGTTTTTTGCGTCGGTGGTTTTCTGATCAATTGCAGATCAGATATATTTTTAAAAAAAGTAAATATCCCCATCGTCGAAATGTGGCCTCCCTTTGTCTCTTCTATAAATACTTTCATGGCTTCTGCTCGGATGAGCTTAAGTCACTGATGCCTCCTCAACAGGTGTTTACTCGTGCAACCAGACTGGCAACTGGGTCCCACCCATTCACAGTCAGGTTAGCCAAATGCAGACGACAATTCTACTCCTGCAGCTTCCTCTCTCGCACTTCCCGCCTGTGGAACTCGCTCCCGTATCCTTGCTTTCCTGACGGCTACAACCTCCTTTAAAATTTTATCATCAAACCGCGTCCTTCTGGATTTATACATATATATATACATATATATATATACACACATATATATATATATATATATATATATATATATATATATATTATATATACATATATATATATATATATATCATATTAATATAATAATAATAATAATAATAATAATAATAATATATATATATATATATATATATATATATATATATACGCTCTCACACCCTGATTGAGCACTCTGGAAGAATGGTAGACTTTGAAAAACAGTAGCTACTCTAGCAACTACGCATCGTTCATTCAACAATGAATTAGAACACTATCAGCTATTAGGCATGTATAATGATAATATACGTGCTAAAAAGTCTGCCTTCTTCTACCGAGCACCCATAGCTCACAGGTAGAATCGCCGACTGACGCCAATTCGGTCGGGTTTCAATTCTGGGTTAAAATCAGTCGGAGTCTAATCATACTGATGAGCTGTGATACAGCGAAACAGATCTGCCTGCGGATGACTATATATATATATATATATATATATAAGTATATTATGACATCACTAGAAAGTAGCTATTTTGTTTTAACACTTCTTGTGTCTTGTTAAATGATGGTGCTGAAGGCGAGATGACAAACTTTAAAAGGTACAAACCTAATCAAGCCCCATTAATGAGGGCGACATTGTTACGTAGTCTGTGATGACCAGTCAAAATAAAAGTAAATGCTAATTTGAAAAATATGACAACATATCCTAAAAACAATTTATTGGTGCAATCATGCTAATGTTTGATTAAAATAGAAATCAGTATTACTAATTGATTATTAGTTTTGCTTTAAAATAAAAACTGAAATACATTTTAAAAAATTATTACGAATTAATGTTAGAAATTACAAATTTAAAATTCTAAATTTAGCTAAGCATTGCGTTTAAAGTATTATTAAGTTATTCAAAAATGAAACGTGTAAGAGATACAGAGGCACAGATATATGAATATATACATATAAAGACATGGGTATCAGTCAGTTAAGTGCCATACGTGATACACGCTTGGGCGATCATGTCCCTAAAGAGACATGACTGACTGGGCAGAAGATTATCCCGCAGTAAGTTGCCATTGCTTTCTGCGGTAGACTGGTTGCCAGCCAAGGCTATAGAACCCAATCTGTCCTGTTATTTAACCCATAGCTGGAGGGATGAGACGGATTAATACCTTTCCCAAGGGTTATTTGCGCGTAAGTGAATGCAATGAATTCAGTTGGAATTCGAACTCGACTCCCAGATTTATCGTTCCGAGCCGATATCCAATGCATCACAACGCACATACATGGGTATACATATACATAAACACACAAATATATATATATATGTGTATATATATATATATATATATGTGTGTGTGTGTTGTGTGTGTGCGCGTGTGTGTGTGTGTGTGTGTGTGTGTGTGTGTGTGCTTTTATATAACATATTACACTTGGTATACAATCCAGGTAAATTCTAATAGAGACTAACTCGAGAGAACTCAATGTTAAATTCATTTATTTAATTTAACAGTGTAATATAATTTATAAAAGATTTTAGAATATTACAATAGGTAATACCTATTTCACCGCGTCCTGATGTTATTATCGATGCTCGTCAGACCCAAATGGTACAACAGTTGGTAATGAAAATATCACCCCAACAAAAATTTATTTTCTTTTATTCAATTTTACATAGACGCTCACGTGTCCATATTATAATAAACATTTGTAACAGTTATTTACGAAAATTTCCCTCATTCGAAAAAGAACCCCAAAGAAAGAGGAAAGCAAGGATAAAGAAAAGATAGACGATTGATTAATGTAAAGAAGTGAAAAAAAAAATGGGGGGGAAAAGGAAAAAGAGAAAAAAAGGAGAAACAGACAAAACTGAATGGAAAGCAAGAAGAGAAAAAGAAAGGACAAAGAGGTACAATAAAAGGAAATACAATATCGCGAGAAATAAATATTGACACTATTTCTCGTATATATATATATATATATATATATACATTTTCATACATATGTTTTTTTAACTATTGTATTTATTAATGTGTCAATTTTCCATTTACCGCTTATGTAAGAAGTGTCTATAGATGCTACATATATATATATATATATATATGTATATATATATATATAAATCTGAATTCGAATGATAAGGTGGGCAGGGGAAATAGTTATACGGATTTCGAAATAAACACAGTCATTTTTTGATGCATAAACATATAAATATAATTAAATTTATAAGCACGTAAATTCACACGCCAAAAACAAAATACGTACACACAAAAATAAACACAAAGCTACATATACAAAATAAAGTCAGATACATGAATTCATTTATATACAGCTATATGCATAAATACACACAAATATACACAGAAACACCCACACAAAAACTACACATATCTATAAACAGACATACTGAATCAAAAGTATATATATATATATATATATATATATATATATATATATATATATAAGCGTATATGTAAATTAATATATCTATATAAACACTAGTACATAAACCCACATGCTTACCGACATATATGCATTTATACATAGACAAGCTCAGGTTCCCATGTATATATATATTCATATATAAACACAAAAACATGCAAAATACATGTATAAACAAAAGTTAACATAGATAATATTAACGAATTCAGAATCCATGTGAAATTAATGCCTAAGGAAACATGACTATTCAATATTAACTTGACAATCTATGCTAGATCAAATATCTAGCAAATATTACCTTAAGAATCCATGCTAGATTAAAATTTTAGCAAATATGTTTCTCCTAATTTAGATTTAAATATCATAATATAAGGGCGAGTAAACCAGATGATTTTCCTGGATCTTCTCTTCTTATTATGGTTATTATTAGAAGCCTTAGCACTAATTCTAAATTCAATTGAAGAAGGTTATCTGCTTAATGCCTGACGGGGGATGGTCAAAATTAGGATGCACAAATATTGGGCTAGAATTAACCTTCAAAAAAGTTTGAAAAGAGTTATGGTTAAGGTCTAAGGTAACATCCAAAATGTCTGCTTGTATAATGTTGGTAGTAATTTTGACTTTAAGAACTAAACTTTTAGTTCTTTGTAGATCATTTTCCAAATACGGTCTACTTTAATTTTGTAGAATTATTAACTACTAATAGGCAATCACCTCTATATAAATCAACACTATCGGTATCAACGCAATCATATGCGTTTAAGTTATACAGAATAAATACTACTACTAGATCATAGGCTTCGGTATAGTCTAATGAACACTTTGAGAGGTCAAAGTACCCATAGGAGTTCTTTTTAGTCCATTGTTCTTCGTTGTAGATCAAAACAGAACTTCTGCATTTTAAAATAATATCCAGTTCACTATCAGAAATGTTAGAGTATTCCAAGATTAATTTCAAGGCCAAAGTGAAAAGTTCTTTGGAGATGGATGGATAAAAATCAATTAAGTTGAAGTATTTTTAATCAAAGTGCCATAATTCTTTAGAGATAACTTATAAAATTAGCGGTTTTATCAGGTTTTGCATAGATATTACCAGAATTATTTATATGCTTAAAAATATTATCCATATTTTTTTGGAAAGAGTTCTTCTTATTTTGGAAAGTCAATCCGTTTATGATTCTAAGTAGATCATTTTCAAATCCAGAGAGCGCCTCAATAATTAGATCTGCTTTAGGAAAAACTATGCTTTATGAAAACTATGGTTTTAAGAGTTTGAAAACAGCAAAAGTAAGTATACAACAAGTATTATTATTGATGTTACTATTGATATATCACCAATATATATTTTGTACGCGCGTTTTGTTATTGAATACCTGATTTTCTTTCCCCATATATATAGTAAGTATTGGTGTTTACATATATCATCAGAGATTAACACCACCTGAGCTTACCTATAGACTTAAGTATTAACAAAATAAATAATTTTCAAGAGAAGAAAATATAATAATAAACAAGAGATGTTGTTATCAAATAATTCAGTATAGATGATATGGCGTTAAACCAGCCGACTTAAATCGACTAACATTAGAGTAATATAGTAAATCGTTGAATGCGATTTTCAGCACTAAAATATATTTTCTTTCTTCTGCCTCATGTAAATGTCTCAATGTGATTTCTATATATCTTCAGTTAGTTAAGAGCCATACGTTATATGGGCTAAGGCGATCATGTCTCTTTCGGTTCATGACTGACTGACTAGGTAGAATATTTTGCCCCAGTATGTTTCCATTCAATTTTTGTGGAAGACTGGTTGCCAAACAAGGCTGTAGAATCCAATCTGTCCTACTCTTTAGCTGGTGAGAGAGTAGATAGATTCAAACTTTTCTTAAGGGTATTTTTGCGTAAGTGAATGCAACGAAATCAACAGCTATCAGATTTCTCGTTCCGATCCTATATCCAGTGCAACATAAGGCACATCCTTATCTACTTTCAATTCAATCAGGTAAGTGCAATACGTGATACACGCTTGGGTGATCATGTCTTGAAAAATACATGACTAACTGGGCAAAAGATTTTCCTGCATTAAGTTGCCATTAATTTCTGCAGTAGACTGGTAACGAACCAAGGCTATAGAATCCAATCTTCCCTGCTATTTGACCCGTAGTTAGGAAGAGAATAGATAGATTCATACTTTTCCTAATGGGATTTTCTCGTAAGTGAATGCAACGAATTTAACTATAATTTGAACTAGGCTCTCCGATTTCTCATTCTGAGTCGATATCAATTGCACAAAAAACGCACATCCTTATCTACCTTAAGTTTTTTAAATTTTAGAGAAGCATACGTCAGTGAAAAAATCTTCCTCTTGAAATTTCACAAACTGCTTTTGACACGGCCGAACATTCACTTTATTTTCGCGAATGAACTGCACTACTTTATTGTTGCTTGAATGGCTTCTTTATTTTTTCTTCAAGAATGTATAATATGCTGAAAATGTTTCTTATTTCTCTCTTTACTGTCTGTGAATAAACAAAATATCAAAAATTCGACAATTTAATTAAATAATTCAAGTTAATAATTTAAGTCAATTATAAGACAGCTGTCAAAAACAAAGAAAAGTAATCTTTGTAAGTCAAAACTAAATGAAACCCATGCACTCTGACGATATGAAATACTTTAAAAAAAATAAAACTTAACTATTTTGGATAAGCTAATTCTTTATAGGATAGTTTTGTAATTCCCTTAACTTTGTAGAAAATTAAACCCGACGTCTTCATATATTGTTGACCGTTTTTACATAGTCTGCTATTTGGAAAAAAAACTTCGCTGACTTCAGCACAGCATGTTAGTATTATATATTTGTCACCACATGAGTACGAATGTAATACAATCTTTTTTTTAAGTGTCGTGTACTCAACATACGACTCAAGAGACCATCTGGAGTAATCAGAATTTACCCGATTTCTTTGATAACTGTCATGGCCATCAAAGTGTACCTCTGTCCTTATATTTCATTTTCTTATCCTATCGTTCACTAAATACAAGAACCAAAGCCACTCAGTGGTTACAGAATTAAGTGTATGATACAAACGTAAGTGAATATGAGGAAGACATAGTGGATAGATAACGACTGACCGGTTTTGAAGAGGTTAAGATTGTAATGTTCGGGAAAGCCTCTCCATATGGGTCTATTTGACAAAATAGCGGTTCTTAAAAATAATGCTTGAACTGAAAGAAACATTTTACCAAAAGAACCTCTGGAGAATAAGGGATATTTAGCCCTGTGGACGTAGCAAACAAGGTCTTTGATATAGTGGCCTGAGCTGGTAACACTAAATAATGTGCATTGCATGAACATTTGGCATAGAAGCGATATATTAGACTTGCGACATTGTGTCTGAGGGAAAGAGTGTGTAGAATGGAAAACGTCAACCCTTACAAGGCTGCGTAAATGATTTTGAAAACTGGAAACTGAGCATTTGGTATATCCAGTCTAGATATAAGTGCAATAATGTAACGATACCGCCTATGTGACAGATTTCAAAACGTCAGGTACTATAGGATTCGATCTCCGAAGTCTTGAAAACCGGGAGAAATTCGAATATTTGTAGTAGACATCGACTCACTAAAGTGGTTTATATATTACAATTAGATATTAACCTAGTTCACAGGATAGTCGGCCATGGCCCTTAACAACAGTCCGTCGTGTGTAGCTCTTCGCAAAATTGCTTTTTTTTACTCTTTTTCTAATTCTTTGATTTGACATCCATTTATGCTTGTTAGATAATTTAGATGATGCGCGTTGTGGTGCAGTGGATATCGGTTCTGTATGAGAAATCGGAGAGCCGAGTTCAAATTCCAGATTAAATCGTTGCTTTCATTTATGCACAAATTCCCTTAGAAAAGGTATGAATCCGCCATTTCTCCATTTAACTATGGGTTAAATATCAAAAGAGATTTGGTTATATAGTCTTGGTTGGCAACCAGTCTATAGAAAAAATTAATGGCATCCTACAGCGGAAAAACCTTCTGCACAGATAATCTGGTCTTTTGCGACACATGATCATCGAAGTGTGTATTACGTACGGCACTTAACTGACAGTCCAAGATAACTTACTGATAGTTCCCTCTTCTCTTGCTTTCAAAATATATTATGGTTTAAAAGTTATCCAAGCCTTCATAATTTACCTTCACCAGATTACAGCTGATTCTTTATTTATTGTCATTTTAATTTGCAATTTTTAAAAATTCACCCTCGCTGTTCACAGGTTCAGTTCAAGGTATTCCAAACATTCTTGTTTAAAGACTCGTTTTTCTATGAAGAAATTTATGTCATGGAGAAAGGTTGATACTGCATAACACTTCAGCACTCTTTTTGTTGCTTCTAATGATTTTTTAAATATTTTGCTTAACTTTTAAAGTCATCTTAGGCTCTTCCAATAAACTTTTTCTTTGTCTTTAATCACATTTTTTTTTCGTTTCTTAATATTTGGATTAGCTTTTAAGAGTCATCTTCCACACTTCCAGTGCACCTTTCCACTGTTTCTATCGACATTTTTCTGTTTCTTAATATGTTACCTTAATGCTAGAATTAACCTTTCGCTTTTTCAATGCGTAACGCGTTCAATTTATAAATTTCCGTCATCTGTTGACACACTTCCCAGAGCGCTGAATTTGCGTACTTGCTTGAATTTAATTCTGTAAGCTCCCTTATTGGCTTGTTCCTCTTGCTAACAAGCAGACCTTCTGTAGTTTTACAATTGATAGACTTGTTTTTCTGTGCTATATTTTCTAATAGTTCCTGAAGTTTTTCAATCTAATCTTTCGACTCAGTCACATCTGTGTATCTTATTTCGTAAAGATTGTGTCATATTTTACCATCTCAAAATTGTTGCTTGTATCTTGACAGCCATACAGTAGGTTTTTCTTTTTAGTTTTGTTTAACGGCATATCAACACCTCTGTGGGTTATTTAATGCCAAAAATGTAGGGTTTTAAGATATGTTTTTAATGTTCAATTATCGTTAGAAGGTTGATTTAATCAGATTTTTATAAAACATTTCTTTCTTTATTTTAGAAAACTGAAGATGTCTTCTAGTGTTGTATTCAAAGATGTATTGCTGGTAATCATTTTTTTCTTTAAAAACCCATTATGGCAATAGTTATTCCTTTCTTGCTTTCAAAAATGTATTGTTGCTAATATTTTTCATTTGAAAATGTATATATTTCTATAAAAGTTTATTTTTATGTACAAATTTTTATAAAAGTCTATTTTTATACCTATGAACTTTTCAGCCCACCTTCTATATCATTCAACTCTAAGAGAAAATAATGGCATAATTAAGATGTCGACATTCCACACTACTTTAAATGAAACTTTAAAAAAACCTCACTGGATAAAGTGATAACTGCTGCTGGCTTTGATCATTTTATTCTCTTGAAAAATTGTTTTAAGAGAAAGATTTTACAAATTTCAACCGAAAATTATACTAGAACTCGGTCAAAGAATGCCAAATGTTTCCTTGTAGAAAAATGGCTGTGTTACATTAACATAGAGCAATAGAAGCGGAATGTCTGTATCTTTGTATTGAATGAGGTGGAGGTTAAGAAGCGTCAAAGAAATAGAATTCAACATCTCCAGAAATTAATTGAAATCTAACATGGATTAAATCCGACAGAATAATAAAATAAGGAACAAATAGGAACAGTTTATACATTTAACAATGTTTGCTTTTATTTAAGATTCATCAGAAATATTTCCAAAGGTTTCTGACGAAGTTTAATTAAAAGCGGAACATGTTAAATATATTAGCGTTTCCTGGTTGTTCCTTATTCTATCATTTGCAGGAATAAATTTCAACACAGGGAGATATTTTTGTTTATATATTTTTATATAATGAATAACAAAATTCACGAAAGAGGAACATACTCATATGTATACATATAAGTAAAAAGATTAATAAAAAACATTTATAGCGTTAGTGGTAGTCTGTGTGGAAATGTTTGGTGCGTCCATGTGATAGATGGACTACTAGACCGGTTGACTATGTCCCCTTACAAGTTAAGACTGAACAAGTATTCTACCTACAGCATTCTAGAACGAAAAGAAAGAGACATCAAAAGAGAAAGAGAGAAAGAGAGAGGGCGGGATGGAGAGAGAGAGAGAGAGAGAGAGAGAGATAGCTTTATTCATTTTTTTTTTGCTTTGGACAGCGCCCCCTACCGAGCGTCTTGGGTAATCCCCACAAATAGAATTTGATATGTAAATCATTAATTTTGAATCATTGATTCTTTTATTTCAATTAACACTGCCTTAAGTCAGAGGTATTGTATTCGGCCGTGTTTGTTTCTTTATTTGTTTGTTTGTTTGTTTGTTTGTCCGTGGTCAAGATATTTCAATATGGATAATATTCATATGAAACTTTCAGGGATGATTGGCCTTATGACTGGCGTGGACTTATTCGATTTTGTGTTCGATTCGGTACGGGATAAACGTCTGTGTTATATTTCCGGTTTTATTCATAAATTTTACATTTTTACGTTTCACATACCAAATAGTGAATTACCTCCCCTAGAGTATTTTGAATACTGAATTAACTCCCTTGTTTTGTTCTAAGCATGCATTTAATTTTGAGAGAGTTCATTTTTTGTATTTTCTCTCTTGAGAGCAGTCAAGTGCATTGCAGTTATTCATTTTCATTTTAATAATCACGTCTTGCTAATTGCTGAGATGATGGCATTGCTTTGGCGGAGGTTTGCGATCTGTTACTGCTATTTCCAGATTCATTTTTTTATCATAATTTCTCCGTCTGTCATTCTATAGATATTAGTAAAGATCACCGTAAAAATGCAAGCTTCAGTTCCTTTTGCTTCCGGAATACAGATCATTCGTAACAGTTACTTTAGAGGTTTCCTTACGAAAGGCTGGAATTAACATAAAATGAAATCGATACTTTGACAATTTCCATGTCTTATTGCTCTCTGTCATAGTTTCAACTAAGATTTATTAATGTATCATCAATCTTTACAACGTCAGATACACATATATCACCATGCTGAAGGCAGAAACGGGTATTAAACAGCATTTGCTGGTATCTCAGAGTTAGAGTTGCCCTGTACTCACACGAGTTTAAAAACATTTACGCGGCCATATGGGCGATAAAATATTTTTCAACCTATACCTACTTTCCCACTTTCGAAGGTCTCAAGCCTCTCGCTAGTCTATCTTTATTACCATGTTCTGACGAGCTACCTTTCTTGTTTCTTTTCTATTAGCTCTCACTTGGACCCGCCAAACCACCCAGAAAACAACGATGAATCATTCTTATTCGTTTCATATCCTTGTCATCTAAATCTCCAAAAATTTAATACAAAGTCAATTGCCATCTCTTATCTTCTTGAATTACATTCTTTCCCTGACAACTCTTGCATCATGTTCTTCCTTTCCACTCTACTCCCTTCACACCTTTATTTTCATCATTTTCTTACTCATTCTCTGACTCCCCTATAACTTATTCCTCTTTCTCATCACTCACCTTTTATGTAACCCCCTGCGCACCAGTGGCAGTTCTACCTTACTTTGGGTGAAATGATTAGAAAAAAAAAAACAAAAAGAGATGCGGCCTTACAGAAATAACATACATCGAACAACTCAGCAACAGAAATCAGGAATTTTTAAGGAAGACGAGAAACAAACAGGCACTCTTATTCTGAAGCCGAAAGTGTTTGCTGAATATTTCGGATATATAATGAGAAAAGAATGTTCGGAAAATTGATATACACAGGACATAATACTGAAAATAAGAGGTGAAGAGGGTTACAGTGAGTAACCTATCTAAAAGAATTTTGTAGATGTATCCATAACATTGACTAAGGTGACAATTAGCGAACACGCATTGTTATTGCTGAACAAAAATTTGAAAAGCTGTCGTGAGCTTCGTACTTTATTTCCTTCTTTTCACGTCTATATCGACCATCAATCTTCGGTCATTTTCCCCGATTCCCATCATATTGTAATACTACTTATATTTTCCTTAGTTAGCATGCACGGCTGTTATACCTGCCAATACTTCATTAATAATGGAATATTTGATTTTGATTGTGAGGAAAATGCACATCAGTGACGCCGATTGGTTTCAGTGAAAAAAGAAAAACAAAAAAGAGTTATGAAAGAAGTGCTTAAAATCTCTTGCCAATGCTTCATAAATGATGAGGTATTTTGTTTTCATTGCGTGGAAAGACATAAGAAACATATCAGAGACGCTACTTGGTTTCAATGAGAAAATGAATGGAAGAAAGAAAAGATAATGAAAGCGATAACATTCTCATGAGTTTAACATCTATTTCAATGAAATGGAAATACAGTACTTACATGATTCGGACTATTGTTCTCATCTTTGTTGCTATTTGTACGACGTTTCGTTTAAAAATACTAGAGAAACCATTAACATCAAAATACTAGAGAAAACCATTAACATTAAAAAATGCGATATGAACTCTGTTAAAAAAGGGTTATTGGACATTAGGTTTATAAGTCCCCAAAAAATTCAGTTGTTCTTGTCTTTAAGGACACATTCAGTTGTTCTTGTCCTTAAGGACACATAGCCCAGTGAATATAGACGTTGTTTAGTTCCTGACTTGACTCTTAGAATTGAGAGTTCAATACTAGGCTACAGCAGTGGTGAACAAGTAACTTGAAAGGTTAGAAGGAGATAACTCATGACCTCCAATCGAGGCTTTACGCAAAGAAGTTCATATACCTCAGTGATTGTAATAAAAGATTCGGTTCGAAGTTCTTAGCACCTGGAGAAAGCTGAAGCATACAACGACCGAAACTTCGTGTACAAATGGCAACAAAGATGAAGACAATAGTCCGAATAATGTAAATACTACCTCATCTCAGAAATATAGACAAATATGAAATGGAAATAATTGTCAAATTTAAATATTTTCATTCTTTCTCCATCATTTATGATTATTATAGTCATATGTTTAGCTCAAATATTTACCGATGTCACAGAGTAATTTCTCTGGATAATCTACTATGAGCTTATTCAATTATTAAGTTGTTGTGCAAGGTTGTACAGCGAGAATCATTACAATTGAGTAGTGAGTTTGAGCCTCCTTGAATGCCGAAAGCTTTCGGACTTGTGCTATATCTAAACTCCGCTTAGAAAATCATTTTGGTCACCTGGATGTGGCGTAACGGTTGGCAAGCTTGTCTTGCTCGAAAAATAACTGAGTAGTGAGTTCGATCTTCACTGAGTGCTCCATACTTTTGGCCTTATGCCACATCTGAGCTTCACTTTGAAAGTCACTATTAACTTAGTTAAGAATTAAGATAAATAGATTAATTGAAATCCTGAAATTTTCACGGTTATTTGTAGTTCCTTATGAATGACCGTAGAATGATATGATGGTCTGAGTTGTTGTTTAAAAAAGTAACTAAAATTAGAAGAAAGAAATACTAGTAAAAATGTTGGTAATTGTTGACAATATTTCATGTAATAAAAATACAAGATAATATTACTGCGTTTTTAGAACTTTTTCTTTCAAAATGTAGTTCATTTCAATTGTTTGTTGACGTTTTTGTTTTTTATTTTTATTTTTATTTTTTTTTACTTAAAAACCTTGACTGCATAGAGGAGTCTTAATAACGTGAGATTTTTTTCTTTCGTTGGCGATAAATATTTGTCTGGGTGGGCCTACTGAAGGTCGAGTCTTTTGTTATTTTTTATTAACTTTACAAGGCTTCAAGAGTGCGTTTTTTTTTCATATCTTCTATTTTTTTTTTAACTCTTCGGCATGATGTTGACTATGAACAGAAGTGATTTCATAAATTTCACTGAGCGAGCTAAAGAGAATTGTCGACGATTTTAATAAGAAAAATCTATATCATTAAACAAACTATTGCCCGGTTCACACTCCACCCACATCTATTGAACAGGTGTAGAGGCTCATCCCTTGTTCCTTGTTTAGGATCTGGTTTCCGGCTTTCTCTTTTCCAATCTTTTCATTTTTTTTATTATTATTATTATTTTTATTGTTTTATTTATTCATTTATTTTATTTTTTTCTTTTCAACTGGAGTAGATAGACTAAACTATCACCCAGTTCACATTCCACCCACGTCTATTGAACAGGTGTAGCGGCTCATCCCTTGTTCCCTGTTTAAAATGTGGTTTCCGGCTTTTCTAATCTTTTCACTCTTATGTAGCCCCCTGCATATCAGTGGTGTTACCGCCTTGCTCGGGGTGATATGATTAAAAAAAAAAAAAGCGTTGATTTTCTGTCCGCCATTGCGTGTGCCCTTGCATGCACCTATATACACGTATATGCGTATATCCATGTTGCATGTAAGTGACTTGCATGTGCTTGTGTCTTTCAATGTAAACATAAGCAGAGGTAATCAAATATTCTTCTTTATATGCCGTGTCCTTTCAGGACGTAAGCGTCCATGGACTTCCACTTGCCCATATCTCTTGTCGCTCTTAACGCTTTTCTTCTTGGCATCTCTCGCAAATTCTGCTCAAGCGCATCATGTATGTCGAGTATCGCTTCCCCTGTCTTTCTTTCTTCTATTGTGCGTATTACATTCTCCAAGCCCTCCTTCCCCATGACGTGTCCCAGAATCTTCATCTGTCTCTTTCTAATGTTATGTATAAGTTTCCTTTCTTTTTGCCTTTTCTTCAAAACATTGTGGTAGCTCACCTATTCGGTCAATGGTATCCTCAGCATCCTTCTGTAGAACTATATTTCTGTTGCTTTGAGTCTCTCCTTCATCTATGGAGAGATTGTCTAGCATTTGATGACATATAGAAGATCAGATATCGTATAACAATCCAATACTCTTTGCTTCCAATGAAATCTTTCTTTCGAAATAAGACAGTTGAATAATATATACCATTGCCAATCAGTCTCTACATGACCCCTACCCTGACTGAGTAATAAAATTATAAATTTGGAGACATCAAATAAAAACAAATAAATAAATAAAATCGGATAATTATGAGATAATGAACATTCCAGAAATTATTCAGTAATGAATATTTTCGACACCGGTTCTTGTACGATCCTCTGAGTTAAGAAATGAGGCGTCTGTTCAGTACTTGGATGGGTGACCTCTTGAGAATAATGAAAGCTGTAAGCTTGGATGTGTCGGTAGTATGGCTTACAGCCATAACACGTTGAAACACCAGTGATCGAATGATCCCCGGAGTTAAGCAACGTTGAGCCTGGTTAATATCTTGGCGGTTAGCCGCTTGGGAATAACTGGGGCTGCAAGGTTGGATGTGCTGGTGATGTGCTGGGTAACGTTTCAAAATTAGAAATCGAAGAACCGATTTCTTATTTCAGTAAAATTCGTTATATGCATGAAGCGATGGGTAAATTGTCAGCATTTATATTTTTAATTTCTTGCATGCTGTAACCCTATTTCCACGTGGACATATATATATTTTTTGTTTAATACAACGTAGTGAGGGAAATTGTTATTAGTGGTATTGTTAATTTTGCAGCTTACAATATGAGTTGAGAGAAAAATAAACATAGTAGATGATAAAATTATTTATCGTCGATCGCAATATGAAGGCAGCTAAAAATTGTTAATAAAAATGAAATGGTGGTACCATTACAGTCGTTTATAACCCGACCATTCGTCAGGTAGTTTGAGTTTGAGTTTTATTTAACGTCATATCAACCTCTGTGGGTTATTTTATGCCAAAAACTGGGGTTTTGTGGTATTTTTTCTTTTTTTCTTTCCGTTACATTTATTCAGAGTTTAATTAATTTTTTTGTTTTTATTCTTTATTTTGGAAAACTGAAAATGTCTTCTAGTTTTCCATTAAAACATGTTTTGCTGAGAATAATTTTTCCTTCAAAAAGGTGTCATAGTGACAATTTTTTTTCCTTCAAAAATGTATATATTTCTATAAAAGTATATTTTTATGTATAGATTTTTATAAAAGTCTGTTTTTATGTATATATTTCTATAAAAGTGCTTTCATCGTGTTTTGACCCCATTTTGGGGGTTAACTATTTGCCCTTAGCTGGGACCGTAACAGGCGCTACCACTCCAAGTCAGGGTGGACCTGAAAACGACAGCAGTTAAGAGGTGATTCCACGCTCTTTACAACCTAACAATCAAAGGCCTTACTGCCGGATGCAGTTTACCGTCATGCCCAGAACATCGGCAGATAGTATACACGGTAGCAGAGGCACTTTTAGAATGACCTGACATAGATATGGTATTTAGCAGAACTCAAAAGTATTTTATAAATCTCGAAAAATTTCAATTCGATTCTTATCACTAGACCATGAAATTCTTATGTTATTTAAGCGTACTTTTTTTTCTATTTTTGTTTTCTTTTTTCTTTTTTATGGTGTAATTCCATACAAACGTCAGCCTGGGAAAATCCATTTTGATCTTAAGTAATGACGCACATTTTTCGTAATGCAATATCCATTATAAGATTATTATTATTATAATTCTTGTTATATTTTCGAGATGCTACAAGATTGTTAGAGAACACATTTAGAAATGACCTTCCATGTGCAAAACTACGAACTATTTTTTAAATGCAACGTATATTTACAAAAGGTTAATGAGTAAATCACTTAATTAGACAAAAGGTTATCCAATGAGATTTTAAAAAAATATTTCTTAATCGAAATGAATCAAACGGTAAGGTTCTGCTAGAATGGAGCCAACGTTAGCACTGAAACATCGTCTTGAAGTTAAAACCTTAAAACTTGTAATTCACATCATACTATATTCTGAGACTTTTCGATTTGTTTTTGCTGCTTTTTCTTAAAAGATAGATGGCAGGGAATGCTGGACAATATCTTTAAAGATGAAGGTAAAACTTGAAGCAAAGCGAAGGAAGCAATCCAGAATTTGAGTAAGGTATTAAGAAACAGGACAATTTCACTAGAAACAAGGAAGAGAGTACTGGATCGCTACGTGCTGTCCGTCTTTCAATATGGCAGTGAATGCTGGACGATATTATCAAAGATGAAGGAAAATCTTGAAGCAACTGAAATGTGGTTCTACAGAAGGATGCTGCAAATATCATGGATCGAGCATGTGAGCAATGATGAGGTCTTGGAAATGATGGAAACAAAAAGGAAATTAATACTGAGCATCAGGAAGAGACAGCTGAAGTTCCTGGGACACGCAATGAGGAAGTAAGGCCCGGATAACCTGATACTAACAGGCGAGATAGAGGGAAAAAGAGACAGGGGAAAGCAACGGATAACATATTTGAAGGACCTAATCAGGTGGATGACGGAACCAGGATTGCATGGTATAACATAAGGCGTGCTCAGAGCCACCAGGTATAGGGAAACGTGGAAGGCCATGATCGCCTACGTCCTGAAGGGACAAGACACATAGAAGAAGAACATTTATCTGAACAAATCTAAAGTATACATTAAGCAAACATTTTCTTTCAGTAGCAATATTGGTTTTGAATTTGAGTTTTGTTTAGCGGCATATCAACACCTCTTTGGGTTATTTAATGCCGAAACGTTGGGTTTTAAGGTATTTTTTAAATGTTAGGTTATAGTGAGAAAATTGATTTATTCAGTTTTTATGAAAATATTTTGTTTTTATTCTTTTTTATTTTAGGTCTTCTAGATTTGTATTTAAAATGTTTTGCTGAGAATATATTTTTCTTCAAAAATGTATTTTTTCTATAAAAGTCTATTTTTATGTATATATTTCTATAAAATATTTGTAGAAAAGACGAGGGGAAGCCAAGTCACGTCGGTGGGAAATGTCTGAAGTCAAGATTCCTCATCAAGATCGATTTCATTACAGTGCCTTCTTTGAATTTTGTCAAACATTTCTAGATTTAGGGAGGCCAAATATGGCAATGATTATGTTGAGAACGCAATGAATCTAAGTTTGAGTTTTTTAACGGCATATCAACATCTGTGGGTTATTTGATTCCAATAAGGTGGGGTTTTAAGGTATTTTTTTTAATGTTCGGTTATAGTGAGAAGGTTGATTTAGTCAGATTTTAATTATTTTTTTTTCTTTTTAGTCTTGTTTATTTTATAAAACTAAAAATGTCTTCTAGTTTTGCATTAAAAATGTTTTGCTGAGAATAATTTTTTCCTTCAAAAATGTGTTATGGTCATAACTTTTTCTTTAAAAAATTATTGTTGGTAATATTTTTCATTCAAAAATGGATATTTTTCTATAAAAGTCTATTTTATATATATATATATATATATATATATATATATATATATATAAACGTCTCTTTTTTTACCTTCATAGTATTTTGTTCCCATTTTGGGGGGTTAACTATTTTAACTATTTGCCCATAGCTGAAGCGTTAACAGGTGCTACCATTCCAGGTCAGGATGGATCTGGGGACAGCAGCAATCAAGAGATGGTTCTATGCTCCCCACAACCTCCCCATCAGAGGCATTGCTGCCGGATGCTGTTTAACGTCAGAGCCAGGACCAGCAACAATATTGGGCCATTAAGTTTCTTCTGTAATATATTGTGAAGAAGACATTCCACTTGTAACGATAAAGTTGTTGAAAAACTTGACCAGTATATGTAATATATCCAGAACTCGAAAATAACTTAAATTTGTTTGTGCAACGGTTTTTTGATTCGGAAATAAAAAAAAAAGACTAATATTGTTAAGTATTGTTCATCTTCACTGCTTATGTAAATAAAACAAAACATATTTAAAACTAGCTGTACTCGGCCACGCGTTGCTGTGGTTCAGTTTGGCTAAATGAAAAGAAGAAATTTATTTACTAAACTACGAATTAAATGAGATATCGATAATAATTCGTTTAAAAAATGAATAGAATTTTTTTTAAAATGAAAGAATTTCTGTTGTTTACGCTCGCCAAAATAGAAATAGTAATAATAAAAGCTTCGCTTACCTTAAATGTGCAGTTTTCCTATGTTTTCTATGAAATAACAAAATTGTTTGTAAACGCGTCCGTATTGAAAATGAAAGTTTTTTGATTCGGCTCTCATCGACTTTAATACATTTGCAAAATATGTATTTTTTAATATTGCAATATTTTTTAATGTAAGGTATATAAAAACACGCTTGTATTTGATTAAAATGCTATGGCAACATTTCAAAACTATTGGAGCAGCCGTTTTCTAGATTAACGGATAGTAACAAACGAACAAGTACATTTTTATTTATATAGATTTGCATCTATTGTAATTTCAACTTTCACAAAATCAGCAACATCAATGTTTTGACTTAAAAGCGCATAGATAACCATCGTGAATTGTCATCTTCGGCAACTTTTTAAAGATCTCTGATCAGTCATCTCGTTCCTTTTTTAACTCACAAAACTGCTGCAGCTCTTCAAAGACCTTATTTTTACGATTAATTAAGGAATTTTATTGATAATTCATCTTTGTTCAAATTGTATACTATGGTTGTTCGTCAAATCAGTCAGTTAAGTGCTATACGTGAAACACGCTTGGGCGATCATGTCTCGAAAGAGACATGACTGACTGGATAGAAGATTATCCCGCAGTAGGTTACCATTGCTTTCTGCGCTAGATTGGTTGCCGACAAAGGCTATAGAACCCAATCTGTCCTGTTATTTAACCCATAACTGGAAGGAAGAGACGGATTAATACCGTTCCCAAGGGTATTTGCGCGTAAGTGAATGCAATGAATTCAATTGGAATTTGAACTCGGCTACCCGATTTCTCGAGCCGATATCCACTGCACCACAACGCACATCTACGTTCGTCAAATACCTATCAATATTACTCTTTCATTTGGTATTGATTATAAAACCATTCCCGTAATATTAACTGCTTTCAAAGCTATTATCTTCCGCTGTCAAACTACGATATTAATATTGAGTCTAAGCTTGTCATAATTATCAACGTCTCTAGCCAATAATTCCGTATTTTTACAAGTCTTTTAAAATTAAATATCCTGAAGGCAATATCTTTATATGCAATAAAAACATTAACAAATTTTTAAATAAGAAATTGTTAGCAGTAAACAACTAAAACAGACATTAGCGTCTCTGGCAAAATAAATTTTGAAGAAATTCTCGACAAGATGCAAAGAAGACAAAACATGATGCCAAAACATGGAATAGAAAACAGAACACTACACAAGGAAATAAGGAGAAAATGCAGACAATATAAAGGGGAATGGCTCAACAACAAATGTGCTAGTCAACAGGATGTATAAAATCCAGAGATGGAACGATCATATTGGATTAAGAGGAAATATTCCAGCAGCGACACCCACAGGATAATATATGCAGGAGGTAAAAAAAACAAAAAAAAGGGTCGGCTTAATACTAAACAAACAAGTGAAGAGATGTGCACTTGGATATTGGCAACTATCAGAGAGAGTCCTCTTGGTTAAACTGCGGGGAAGGCTCTTCAATATAGCTATTATAGTAGTTTATACGCCGACAACTCAAAGTTCGGAGGACGAAATAGAATCTTTCTATTCAATACTGGACAATGCCAAGGCTCAGCGCAAAAGCCAAGAATTAGGATTATAATGGGGGACTTAAATGCCAAGGTAGGTAAAGATAGAGAAGGAGACACGAACGGCAACTTCGGACTAGGAGAGCGCAACGAAAGAGGAGAAAAATGGATCCAATGGTGCTCAGGTTATTACTAACACCTGGTTCCAAGAAAACCCACGATGTTTATGGACATGGAGAAGCCCAGGAGGCGACGCGAAGAACCAAATAGACTATATAACTATAAACAAGAGGTTCAAGAACACAGTGGTCCAATGCAAATCATACCCAGGTGCCGACTGCGGAAGTGACCACGTCCCAGTCATCTGCAAAGTAAAAGTGAAACTCCGAAGACTGAAGAAGCCCAGCACATCACCAAGGCTGCAATACGACACGCTAGAGGACGACCTCACCCTGCAAAAAGAATACAATAACAGCGTGAGAAAGAAATATGAAGAACAAATTGGAAAAGGGTACTCAAAATGGGATTCACTAAAAAAAACGATGGTGACCTCAGCGAACAACATAGCCCCAAAGGAAATCAGACGCACAAGAAAAAACGAGTGGATGATCGAATAGATCCTCCACATGATGCAAAGGAGACAAAAATAACGCCAAGACATGGAGCAGAGTACAAGAAACTTCACAGGGAAATAAGGAACAAATGCAGACAAGCCAAAGAGGAATGGCTCAACACCAAATGCGCAGAAGTAGAGAGACTGAGCAGGACCAACAAAGCAAAGATGCATAAAGAGATAAGAGAACTGACAGGACAAAAAACCTGCTCCTCAACAGGATGCATAAGATCCAAGGAAGGAACAATCATATTAGAGAAAGAGGAAGTACTCCAGCGATGGGAAGAATATATAAAGGATCTCTTTTGCGACAAGAGAGAGCAACCAAGAATACACAAGATGGATGGACTGGAAATACTAAAACAACGAAGTGGAAGCTGCAATGGCCAAAATGAACAGAAACAAAGCACCTGGTCCAGACGGCATAGTGATAGAGCTGCTGACAGCCTTAGAAGAATAAGGCATAGAAAAAATTACCGACATAATAAACGAAATTTATAACAGCGGAATAATACCAAACGACCTATGCAAGCCGATATTTATAGCACTGCCGAAGAAACCAGATGCAAACGAGTGCGAACCACACAGAACTATCAGCTTAATGAGTCACATTACAAAACTGATTGTCAGAATGATGATGAACAGAGCGAAAAGCAGAATCAGGCCAGAGATAGGGCAGGAACAGTGCGGGTTCGTCAAAGACACTGGAACAAGGAACGCTATATTCATGATTAGGATGCTCTCTGAAAGGGCATTACAAATGAAGAAAGACTTGTACCTATGCTTCATTGACTACGCGAAAGCATTCGACAAAATACGACACAAAGAATTGATGGAGATGCTAAACAGCCTCGACATTTTCGAGAAAGACATAAGACTAATCAAGAATCTCTACTGGCAGCAAATGGCATGCATACGGACAGGTAACGATCTCAGTAGATACACAAAGATAGAAAAAGGCGTAAGTAAAGGATGTGTCTTTTCACCGGATTTGTTCAACCTATACAGCGTGAATATTTTGAGGACCCTAGATGACACGCCTGGATTTGTTATTGGAGGCCACGACCTGAACAACATAAGGTACGCGGACGATACAGTGCTGATTGCGGACACGGAAAGGAAACTACAAGACCTCATCCAGAAAGTCGCAGTGGAGAGTGACAAAAAGGGACTACAAATAAACTTTAAGAAAACTGAGTGCATTGTCATCAGCAAAAGATACAACACAAAATGCCAAATACAGGTGGGAGATAACAGAATCAAGCCAGTGCAAAAACTTAAGTACCTAGGAAGTGTTCTAATAGGAGATGGAAAGTGCGACACGGAGATCTGGCAAAGGACGCGTTCCAGAAGATGAGCAAAATACTAACACACAGGAAAATCTCAATAGAAACAAAGAAAAGAGTGCTGGGCTGCAACATGATGTCAGTTCTTCAATACGGAAGTGAATGCTGGACAATATCATCGAAAATGAGGACAAAACTGGAAGCGGCCGAAATGTGGTTCTACAGAAGGATGAGAACTGACCAGCCCAAATGGTTTCCCTAAAATTTCATCTTTCTTATTGTTAGTAACCGTTACCTTGCAGTTTGTATTCTTTTTCATGTTAAACTTACTCGTTTCTGACATGCTCTTTCCCAGGTATTCTCTTCATTCATCGGGAAAAAATATTTTCGTCTTTTCAGGTCTCTTCCTTAGGAGAATATCCCGTTAACTGTCATATGGAAGATTAGGTGATATCATATAAAATTTTTCCTTGTTTTTAATTGCATTTTCTGTCTTAATCTTTAGCTCAGTTTCTGGAAGATATCTTTTGATGTCCCTTCGTATTTCTGTGCCATACATTCAGTCGTTTTTTATTGCACTATCCAGATTGTGCGTTGTGGTGCAGTGGATATCGGCTCGGAACGAGTTCGAATTCCAGCCGAATTCATTTCATTCACTTACGCGCAAATACCCTTGGGAAAGGTATCAATCCGTCTCTTCCTTCCAGCTATGGGTTAAATAACAGGACAGATTGGGTTCTATAGCCGTTATCGGCAACCAGTCTACCGCAGAAAGCAATGGCAACCTACTGCGGGATAATATTCTGCCCAGTCAGTCATGTCTCTTTCGAGACATGATCGCCGAAGCGTGTTTCACGTATGGCACTTAACTAACTGACTGATCCAGATTTTAAAATTTCTGTACCTGCTTGATTTTGATGCGTCCATTTTGACAGTCACTTTGACAGTCATTATGTGAGAATAACCAACATTATAGGACTCGAGAAATAGCGTTCATAGATAAATCAAGTTGTGGCACCATTTGGTTATAGTAGTAATGTTTTACTTTTCCTAAATTTGCTTTAAGAAATATATACAAGTATTGATAATCCCATGCCCTACAATTTTATTTCTTCCTGATTAATTATTTGAGTCAGTATTGTAATTAACTTTATTTCTTTATTGTTCTTAACGTTCTCTGCCATGATTTCTCTCCAGGGGAACATGAAATTCTTCAGCATCTCTCCAAGAATTCCATCTGGCGAAATTGGAATTGGTTACTACAATACATACACACCCCATACAATTCTGAGGAACATCTTTGAAAATCCTGGTTGGTAAGTAATTGTCTTTTCTTGACTAAATTAATACAAAAATTTCATCAAATCAGTAGATGTCAAAATGAACGATTTCCATACTTGGGCATCAGTTACTGCATTTCTCATCTTAAAGATATATGTATCCAGGGCCGTAGCTGATGCTAAAAAAACACCGGGCACAGAGAAAATTGCCCGGATTTATTAGTTGACAATGTGATGATGTCATCAGTGTCAACCGTTTCCAGAAACTATAATTTTTGCGGATTTTTGCGGCTATTCCAATGGAAATTAGGCACAGAACGTGAACGAAAGCAGGAAATCGGGTTCGGACTTTCTGAGTATAACCAGTCTTTTCTGCAAAATTTAATAAATAAACAGATTTTTACTGCGTTCATTCGGATGTTATCTTTCTTTCTTTCTTTCTTTCTTTCATTCTTTGTGAATTGTTTAGTTTAATTTCTGACGAAGACATTTTTCCTTGCCCGGATCGGCCCGGACCCGTGCCCGGTGTACCCGGTAGTCAATGATCTCTATGGTAAAGCAAGATATTTTTTATATCAACCTTTGTGGGGTTCCTTTCAGATGTGTAGCTGCCATATAAGCTAAGCAAAAAAAACAAAAAAACGACTGAGCTTAACTCAAATGTTTTAAATTTGAAACATATTCTGTAGTATATACATTACAGAATACAAGTGGTCACAGATTAAGTGAAATTCTTTTTAAAAATCACTAATTTTTTCAAAGATCATTTTTCCTTCAAGGTCCTAGATGTTATCCATATTGTAAGATTTTAAGTGAATCTACTAGGACCGGCGTGATGCGAATCTGCGATTCATGGTTAAAATAAGAATGCTTTAATGAGTCAGTTTCTGTTATGGTACCCTCCTAAGAGGAATGAGCTCTTCCTCTGCTTATATATAAGTTATCTGCGTGACTTATAGAGAACAGTTTCGACCAGTAATTGCCTTGTGTAGTGTCGATTTCTCTGCCCTCGGGCGGAGAGTAATAACCCAGGGTAAGGGTAGAGTCTCGTCTAGGGAAAATCAGACATCAATTTTTGCCCGGGCTATATCACCCAGATTACCCACATGAAAGATTCCTTATGACACCTTTTGTCTGAAGTGGAAAGACAATTAAATACCTCAGTTAGTTAGGAGTAGTTACGAGCAGTCAAGTACATCAGTTAATGAGAGCAGTTAACGACAGTTACTAGTCAGGCAGCGTAATAATACCTTCGAACTTAGTTATTTCTATATTAACACTTTTTTTAGTATCTTGTTTCCTGTTATACTAATACACGGTTTTGAACCTACCTTCTTGCTCCGTGTCTTACTTCCGGCACAAACCGGACACTACCCCACAACAAACCTTGGTTCATTAAATTTCAAAATTTTGGAAGACACTTCTGTAGGCGGTGTCCTTACAATGCTCTCCGCAATTTGTAATCCTTTGTAACTTGAAATAAATATTATCTTTTTGTTATGTCTCCTAAACCTTGCCTCACCACTCATTTACTCAAACGCGCTCGGTACTATAAATAACAAAAAATATTATTATTCGACCTCACAGAACAAAGAACTAATATCGTGAACACATGTTCACAATATCAGTCTTGTAGCATTGTGTTGAAATCCTTCTATGATTTACTATTGTTAACGTTATCACTAACATTTTTTGTCGAGATTTACAAACCAGCAAAAGATTTACAAAACCGCAAAAATCATAGTTTCTGGAAACGGATGACACTGATGACGTCATCACATTGTCAACTAATAAATTCGGGCAATTGTCTCTGTGCCCGGTGTTTTTTTAGCATCAGCTACGGCCCTGTATCTATCTATAAAATTATGTGACTTTCGTTCGACCGCCCGCCCGCCCGTCCGTCCGTCTCTCTAAAATATCCATACGTTGACCAATCGAAACCAAATTTTGGGGAGAAGTGCAACGTTTCGTTCAATCTTACAAAGCAATCAAAGTAATTTAAATAAACTAATTTATATGGAAAAATACTTTGATGAAACCCCTACTTCGCAGTTTAATAATTTCTTTAATTAATTTTATAGAACTTCATGATATTTTTAAAGATTTATTTTCCTTTTCAACAGCAAACATTAAATTCTGTCAAATTAAAGTCACATAATTTTATAGATAGATAGATAGATAGATAGATAGATAATGAAGAGATTGTGATAGATAGATAGATAGATAGATAGATAGATAGATAGATAGATAGATAGATAGATAATGAAGAGACTGAGATAGATAGATAATGAAGAGTCTGAGATAGATAGATAGATAGATAGATAGATAGATAGATAGATAGATAGATAGATAGATTCCTTAACGTGCACTTAAGAAATGGAATCAAACTACTTTTAGAAAAGGTATGAATTCATCCCTTCTTCCCTATCAAGCTATGGGTTCATAGCAAGACTGATCGGATCCTATACCCATGGAGAAGAGTAGATCTTATCGTCTAAAAGAAGAATATCTCTGAATTCAAAATCTCCAAATTTGGGTAAATATTAAGTCAAATTGGGCTTTTCAGCGAAGGAAAACGCGAAATGAAAAAATACGTATGTAGTACATCCTATGCAGGTAATGAAAGGATCGTGAAGCTTACAATGTCTCTATGATCCTTATTATAGTGTGTGTGTGTGTGTGTGTGTGTGTGTGTGTGTGTGTGTGTGTGTGTGTGTGTGTGTGTGTGTGTGTGTGTGTGATATCAGCGGGATAAATATGGTAAGTGTATTTCTTTTTAAACAGTGTTCAATTTCAATATTATAGTGTTTGGCTCACTAAGCCATGTTTTAGTAAATTTCAATGACTTGACATTTGTTGTGTCGTACCATTTGATATCCGGTCGCCCGGATGTATTAAAGACAATGTGCGCTTAGGATATTTCGCTTTCAACACCAGGTTTATATTGAAATTTGTGGCATGATCAATTATTATTATAATAAGCACTAACAATTTAACATCTCAGTAGCTAAGGTTACATTGTTTCAGCCATTGAACTTTCCCACTTTCTGGAATTTTTTACTATACTCATTAACATTTTTAGAAATTTGAACCGAACTCTTTATTCAATCTATGGGAGTTTTGTTCTTACTTCACTTTCCATTCTTCGAAATTATATTCCACTTAATATTATCTTTTGTGTTACTTCTTCGATTCTTCTACTGAACCAGTGTACATGCTATTTATTTACTATTTGATTGATATTTAACTTGAACCAGCAAGCTAGACATGTTTCAACCAAGGTTTTTCACAATGTGGTCTTCCGTCAGTGGTTTAAACAGTCAATATCTTATTTTTGTAATTTTAAAAAAGGTCCAAAATTAATCAGTAGAAACATGATTTTACAAAATGATGCTGAAAATTCTACGGACGGATCCAGTAAGCAACAAGGAATTTTAATGAAAACGGTAACAAAACGAATATTATACTCAGAATCTGGAAAAGTCGGCTGAAATTCCTTGAACACATATGATAAGGAAGTTAAGTGCCATACGGGATACACGCTTGCGCGATCATGTCTTGAAAGAGATATGACAAAATGAGCAGAAGATTATCCTGCAGTAGATTGCCATTATATTCTGCGGTAGACTGGTTACCGACCAAGGCTAGAAACCCAGTCTGTTCTGCTATTTAACCCATAACTGGAGGGAAGAGACGGATTAATACCTTTCCCAAGGGTATTTGTGCGTAAGTGAATTCAACTGGAATTCGAACTCCGCTCCCCGATTTCTCATTCTGAGTCGATATCCCCCTGCACATCAGTGGCGTTACTGCCTTGCTCGGGGTGATACGATTAAAAAAAAAAAATAACCACTGCACCACAACGCACATCAGATAATAAGGATTGAGAGCTAGAAAAACAATCTTCATGGGGTATATATTGAGGACAAGAGACATGAAGGAATGCAGTGAGCAATTTAATTGATGAACAGATGACTGGGGACATTAAACAGTGAGAGAACTGCTAAGAGCCACATGAGATAAGAAGTTGTGGGTAACTATGATTACCTATGTCTAACATGGTGTATATCTCTACGTAAGAGATTAATACGTGCTGTCCGTCCTTCAATATGGCAGTGAATGCTGGACAATATCATCAAAGATGAAGGAAAAACTTGAAGCAACAGAAATGTGGTTCTACAGAAGGATGCTGCGAATATCATGGATTGAGCATGTGAGCAATGATGAGGTCTTGGAAATGATGGAAACAAAAATGAAATTAATGTTGATCATCAGGAAGAGACAGCTGAAGTTCCTGGGACACGCAATGAGGAAGAAGGGCTTGGAAATTCTGATACTAACAGGCCAGATAGAGGGAAAAAGAGACAGGGGAGAGTAACGGATAACATATTTGAAGGACCTAATCAGGTGGATGACGAAACGGTTGAATGGTGTAACAGAAGAAGGCGTGCTCAGAGCCACCAGGGATAGGGAAACGTGGAAGGCCTACGTTCTGAAGGGACAGGTACATAGAAGAAGAAGAAGGTCTATGGTAGGTCTAACTGTGAACCTTGTCACATCCTGACTTGTGCCCTGATTCTTCCAGTTATCGTATGCAGCAAGGTTTATTTTCTCCCTATTTTTTAATCATATCACCCCAAGCAAGGTGATAACACCACTGATGCCCAGGGGGCTACGTAAGGGTAAAAAGAATAGAAAAGAGAAAGCCGGAAACCACATCCTAAACAGGAAACAAGGGATGAGCCTCTTAACCTGTTCAATAGACGTGGGTGGAGTGTGACCCGGGCGATAGTTTAGTCTACCTATTCCAATTGAAAAAAAAAAGAAAGAAAAGAGTGAAAAGATTGGGAAAGAGAAAACCGGAAAACGCATCCTAAACAGGAAACAAGAGATGTGGGTGGAGTGTGAACCGGGCGATAGTTTAGTCTATCTATTCCAATTGAAAAAAAAAAGGAAGAAAAGAGTGAAAAGATTGGGAAAGAGAAAACCGGAAAAAGCTTCCTAAACAGGAAACAAGAGATGTGGGTGGAGTGTGAACCGGGCGATAGTTTAGTCTATCTATTCCAATTGAAAAAAAAGAAAGAAAAGAGTGAAAAGATTGGGAAAGAGAAAACCGGAAAAAGCTTCCTAAACAGGAAACAAGAGATGTGGGTGGAGTGTGAACCGGGCGATAGTTTAGTCTATCTATTCCAATTGAAAAAAAAAAGAAAGAAAAGAGTGAAAATATTGGGAAAGAGAAAACCGGAAAACGCATCCTAAACAGGAAACAAGAGATGTGGGTGGTGTGTGAACCGGGCAATAGTTTAGTCTATCTACTCCAATGCTATCATATTGATATCATTCTTGTTGATTGTTGATGACTAAACCTTTCTCCCTCTACACGATCACCCATGCCTACTTTTAATGTATCACCCCCAACTACAGCCCTTTACTCTTACCTTCATTCGGCGGCTAGTCTTTGTTTGACTTACAAATATATTGTTTTAAAGTTTTTAACATTTTGTTTTAATAAACCATGTATAGTATATTTCAATATTATGGCATTTTTCATAACTGTCTGATTTTACTTTCTTGAAAACAATTTATTAAATTTCAGTATCATGAGACTTTGGCTTACTCACCGATTCTTAGAAAATTTCAATATGGTGACATTTTTCTTGACTGGTACAAGTTTATTAAATTTACATACTATGATATCTTGGTATGTTAAGCCCGTTATATTAGATTACATCATTTTTATATTAGAGCTTACAAAGTCAACACTAGTAAATTTTAATATTATAGCATTTTGACTTTGACTACAACAAATTTAGTAAATATTCAATATTGTGCAATTTTGGTTTGCTGAATAAAATTAAATTCCAATATTGTATCATTAGTGTTTTATTAATCCAAAATTAATAAATTTCACTGTCATGACATTCTGGTTTACATACCAAAATTGTTAATTTTTAATATAGTGGTATTTCTGATGATTCAGCAGAGTTTAGTAAACTTTACTATTTTCTTCTTTTTCCTTACTAATTTTTAGGAAGTAAAATTCATTTTTGTGGTATATTGAGTTACATGACCATGTTTAGTAAATTTTAGTATTGACATTTTGGCATACTAAGCCATATTTCGTTAATTGCTATACTGCAATATTAAAGGTAACGAGATGTTTTACTATGTCCTTCTTTCTTTCTGTTTTCGTTCTGGAAATTCAACACAGTCTGGATTTAATAGGATTAGAGCAGTTAACATCATACATAATTAGTTACAAGAATTTTAATATAGAGATGGTGATTGCTAAACGCATTCATGCAGGAAATATTCGGCATTCAGTGACTGAACAGTTAGAGTTACTACTGGTTAAAATTTATGAAATTTTTCTCAAAAAACAGTTCCTCAAAAAATAAGATTAACATGTGCACTAACTGTTATTGCTCTTTCGTGTAATTATGGGAGATTTCCTCGCTAATAAATATTCGGTCAAGAAATGGATCACTAGAATTTCACAGACTGCGCATTGAAAACACTTCAAAACGTCAAACACTGTCACGGAAACCATGTGGAACCCAATTATCAGGTTTCTTTAGCTAACCAATTTCCTTTGGATGATTAAATATTGTTGAAATGTTGACAGCCAATACACACATTCATTCGAGATTTAATGCATTCGAAACAATTTAAAAATGAGTTTTGATTTTCTATATATTTCAACAATTCAGTTATGAAATTATTTACCTGAGATATTTCTTTTTATTGTATTTTTATTGTTTATTGGTACTTGCAGTTAAAAGTTCTTTACCACTTTGATCTTCAGATGCCTTATCAGGTTTTCACCATTTGTCAATATATTAAATTAGCATCGGTTTGTAAAACATTATGACCAATCATATCAAGTTTCTCCATCTTCCACATATTCTTTCAATGTTGACATCAGTTTATAAAGCATAACGACTAGTATAATATGTTTCTACTCATTGTCTATAATCGGTTACATTTGGCATCAGTGGATAAAGCATTCAAATTGATCTTATAAAGTTTCTTCACGGTGTCAATATACTATTAATGTTTGAATCAGTTGGTGAAGACTTGGGCCAGTCTGATGAGGTTTCTTTACAGTGGCAATATACTGCTAATATTGGCAATAATTTGTAAAGTATAACGATCAATCTGATGTGGTTTCTATATACTGTTCATATGGACACTATTTTGTGAACTATTATGACCAAATTTATTAGGTTTCTGGACATTGACTATATACTGTTAATTTTGGCTTGTTGGTAAAGCATTATTACCAACGTTAGGTTTTCTTAAATTGCCGATATACTGTTCATGTTGGCATCAGTTTGTGAAAATTATGACCAATCTTATCACGTTTCTTTAACTTGCCAAGAGTCTGCTAATGTTGGCATCAGTTGACTAATCTGTATTCACCTTACCAATATTCTCTTAATGTTAGAATCATTTGCTGAAGTATTATGGCCAATCTTATCAGGTTTCTTCATATTGCCAATATACTGTTTATGTTGGCATAATTTTGTGAAGCATTAGGACCAATATTATTAGCTTTCTGCACCTAACCAATATAATAATAACAATTGCATTAGTTTGAGAAGCATTATTACCAATCATCTCAGGATTCTTATATTGCAAGTATGCTGTTAATAAAGGCATCATTATTATTAATCTTATTAGATTCTTCACTGAGCCAATTTACTGTAAATGATGGCATCACTTGGTGAAGTATTAAAACCAATCGTATCAGGTTTCCTTAACTGAACAATATACAGTTAATGTTGGCATCAATTGGTGAAGTATTATATCCAATCTTATCATGTTTTGATACATTGACAATATACTATAATAATATAAATATTTATAAATAATGTTTATTTATAAATATTATTATTTAAATATTTATTTATAAACAATTTATAATTATATAAATATTTAATTTATAAATTATAAATATTTAAATATTTATTTATTTTTTAAGGTTTATTATTTATATTATATAATATAATATAAATATAGTGTTTCACAAACTCATGGTAAATTAGCAACATTAAAAGAACTAATAATCATCATGCTTTACACACTGATGATAACAATGTTCAATGTTGGTCTCAATTTCTGCAGCATTAGGAGCAAGCTTAACAATATTCTTCACATTCTCAATATTTTGTTGGCATCATTTAGTGATTTATTAGGTTCTTAAAATTACAAACATGTTGTGAATGTTGTCATCAGTTTGTGAAGATTTATGATTAGTCTTATCAGTTTGCTTCACCTTGCCAATATAGTTAATATTGGCTTCAGTAGGTGAAATATTATGATCAATCTTATCAGGTGTCATTACATTGCCAATATACTGTTGACATCAATGTGCAAAGCATTATGACCAACCTTACTAGTTTAATCTTGACAATGTTGGCATCAGTTTTGAAGCATTATGAGCAAGCATATCAGGATTCTTCAAACTGTTAGTATTGTCATAAATTTTGTCATCATTTGATGAAGTATTAAAAATCTTATCAGGCTTATTCCCTTTTACCAATATACTGTTTATGTTGGAATAAATTTGTGAATATTTATGGCCAATCTTATAAGAATTCTACTCAATGACCCTATACAGTTTATTTTGCTATCATCTTGTGAAGTATTATGTCCAATCTTATCAGTTTTCTTCTCCTTGCTAATATATACTTTCTCCTTGCCAATTTCAGCAGATATTTCGCCTTGCCTCTATACAATTAATTTTTGCATCGATTTGTGAAGTGTTATAAACAACTTTATCAGGCTACTTCACATTACTATTAAATTTGGAATCACCCTGTGAATCATTATGACAAAGCACATCAGGCAGCTTTAAGTTGCTTAAATACTAATTATTTAGTTTTAGTTTCTTAAGCCTTTTGACCAATCATATCGAGTTGCTTCATTTGCCAATATAAAGTTACTATTGGCATCAGTTCTATAGCATTATGATCAATCTAAACAAGTTTCTTCACATTGACAACATACTGTTAACTTTGACTTCAATGTGTGAAGAACTATGACCATTCTTATCAGGATTTTTCACCTTTCCAATATACTATTAAGAATGACTTCAGTTGGTTAAACATTATGTCCTATCTTATCAGCGTTGTTCAACTGGCCAACATTCTGGTAATGCTGGAATCAGTTCTTGTAGAATTATAGCCAATCAAAGCAGGTTTATTCACCTAGCCAATATACTGTTAATGTTGGCAGCAGTTTTTGAAAAATAGTTCCTTGTTTTTCACCTTTTCAATATACTTCAAATATTTGCATTAGTTTGTGAAGAATTACGACCATTCTTATCAAATCTCCGTACTTTGCTAATAACGGCATCATTTTTAAGCATTATGAGAAATGTTATCAGATTTCTTCACTTATCTCATATACTCTTAAAGATGGCTACAGTCTGTGAATCCATTATGATTAATCATATCAAGTTGCTACATCTTGCCAATATACTCTTAATATTGGCATCAGTTTGAGAAGATTATGAGCATTTTTATCATATTTCTTCTTTTTAACCAAAAATCAGTTACTGATGGCATCAGTTTGTGATGTATTATTATCATTCTTATCAGGTTATTCCTCCTTGACAATTTTGGGATCAGTTTAAAAATCGTTATTACTAAATCTGTCAGATATTTTTCGCTTTTCCATAATACTGTTAATATTGGCATCAGTTTGAGAAGATTATGCCTATTCTGTCAATTTTCTTTCTTTTGTCAATATACTTTAATGGTTGGCATCAGTTTGTGAAGATTATGACCCTCATCATCAGGTTTCTTTCTTTTTGCCCATATACCGTTAATGATGGTATTGTTTGTGATGTATTATCATCAGTTCAATCAGGTAACTTCTCACAATATACTGTTCATTTTGGACAAGTTTCAGGAATAATTTCACTAATCTTATCAGGTTTCTTTTCTTTTTGCCCATATACTGTTAATGATGGCATTAGTCGCGATGTATTATCATCAGTTCAATCAGGCACTTTCCTTTGCCATATACTGTTCATTTTGGGATGTTTGGAGAATAATTATGACTAATCTTATCAGGTTTTTCTTTTTGCCCATATACTGTTAATGATGCTATAAATAGTTTGTGATGTATTACCATCAGTCTAACTGCAATTTCCCCTTTGCCAATATACTGTTCTTTATTTTGGGATAAGTTTGAGAATACCAGGACCTCATCATCAGGTTTTTTCTTTTTGCCCACATATCGTTAATGATGGCATTAGTTTGTGATGTATTATCATCAGTTCAATCAGGTAACTTCCCCTTGCTAACATACTGTTCATTTTGGGACAAGTTTGAGAACACTATACCAATCTTATCAGGTTTTTCTTTGCCCATATACCTACACGATGGCATTAGTTTGTGATGTATTATCAGTCTAATTGTGGTAACTTTCCTTGCCAATATACTGTTCATTTTGGGATAAGTTTGAGAATAATTACGACTAATCTACCAGGTTTCTTTCTTTTGCCCATATACTGTTAATGATGGCATTAGTTTGTGATGTATTATCATCAGTCTAATCAGGTAACTTCACAATATACTGTTTCATTTGGGATAAGTTTGAGAACAATTATGACCCTCATCATCAGGCTTTTCTTTGCCCATACTGTTAATGATGGCATTAGTTTGTGATGTAATATCATCAGTCTAACTGTGTAACTTCCCCTTGCCAACATACTGTCTATTTTGGGACAAGTTTGAGAATATCAATTTTACACCCTCATCATCAGGTTTTCTTTTTGCCCATATACTGTTAATGATGGCATTAGTTTGTGATGTATTATCAGTCTAATCAGGTAACTTCCCCTTGCCAATATACTGTCTATTTTGGGATAAGTTTGAGAATAATTACACCAATCTTATCAGGTTTCTTTTCTTTTGCCCATATACTGTTAACGATGGCATTAGTTTGTGATGTATTATCATCAGTCCAATCAGGTAACTTCCTCGCCAATATACCGTTCATTTTGGGATAAGTTTGAGTAACAATTATGACCCTCATCACCAGGTTTCTTTCTTTTTGCCCATATACTGTCAATGATGGTATTAGTTTGTGATGTATTATCATCAGTCTAATCAGGTAATCTCCTCTTGCCAATATACTGTTCATTTTGGGATAAGTTTGAGAACAATTATGACTAATCTTATCAGGTTTCTTTTCTTTTTGCCCATATACTGTTAATGATGGCATTAGTTTGTGATGTATTATCATCAGTTCAATCAGGTAATCCCTGCTATTGGCATCATTCATTTTGGGATAAGTTTGAGAATAATTATGACCCTCATCATCAGGTTTTTCTTTTTGCCCATATACTGTTAATGATGGTATTAGTTTGTGATGCATTACTGTCCAATCAGGTAACTTCCCTGCTAATATACTGTTCATTTTGGAGTAAGTTTGAGAATAATTACAATCTTCATCATCAGGTTTTCTTTTGCCCATATACTGTTAATGATGGCATTAGTTTGTGATGTATTATCATCAGTTCAATCAGGTAACTTCCCCTTGAAAATATACTGTTCATTTTGGGATAAGTTTGAGAATAATTATGACTTAATCTTATCAGGTTTCTTTCTTTTGCCCATATACTGTTAATGATGGCATTAGTTTGTGATGTATTATCATCAGTCTAATCAGGTAACTTCCCCTTGCCAATATACTGTTCATTTTGGGAGTGTTGAGAATAATTATGACCTCATCATCAGGTTTCTTTTTGCCCATATACTGTTAATGATGGCATTAGTTTGTGATGTATTATCATCAGTCTAATCAGGTAACTTCCCCTTGCCAATATACTGTTCATTTTGGGATAAGTTTGAGAATAATTATGCACCCTCATCATCAGGTTTCTTTTCTTTTTGCCCATATACCGTTAATGATGGCATTAGTTTGTGATGTATTATCGTCTAACTGTGTAACTTCCTCTGCCAATATACTGTTCATTTTGGGATAAGTCAGAGAATAATTATGACTAATCTTATCAGGTTTCTTCTTTTTGCCCATATACTGTTAATGATGGCATTAGTTTGTGATGGCTATCATCAGTCTAATCAGGTAACTTCCCTTGCCAATATACTGTTCTATTCTGGGATAAGTTTGAGAATAATTATGATTAATCTTATCAGGTTTCTTTCTTTTTGCCCATATACTGTTAATGATGGTATTAGTTTGTGATGGTATTATCATCAGTCTAACTGAGGTAGAATTTCTTGCCAATATACTGTTCATTTTGGGGATAAGTTTGAGGAATTAATTTGTTGATCTCCTCATCATCAGGTTTCTTTCTTTTTGCTCATATACTGTTAATGATGGTATTAGTTTGTGATGTATTATCATCAGTCTAATCAGGTAACTTCCCTTGCCAATATACTGTTCATTTGGGATAAGTTTGGAGAATAATTATGACCTCATCATCAGGCTTCTTTTCTTTTTGCCTGGTATACTGTTAATGATGGCATTAGTTTGTGATGTATTATCATCATTCTAATCAGGTAACTTCCCCTTGCCAATATAATTGTCCATTTTGGGATAAGTTTGAGAATAATTATGACTAATCTTATCAGGTTTCTTTCTTTTGCCTATATACTGTTAATACGGTATTAGTTTGTGATGTATTATCATCAGTCTAATCAGAATTTCCCTTGCCAATATACTGTTCATTTTGGGATAAGTTTGAGAATAATTATATCAATCTTATCAGGTTTCTTCTTTTTGCCCATATACTGTTAATGATGGCATTAGTTTACATGTATTATCATCAGTCTAATCAGGTAACTTCCTTGCCAATATACTGTTCCGCTCTTGGGATAAGTTTGATAATAATTATGACCCTCATCATCAAGCTTTTCTTTTTGCCCATATACTGTTAATGATGGCATTAGTTTGTGATGTATTATCATCAGTCTAATCAGTAACTTCCCCTTGCCAATATACTGTTCATTTCGATAAGTTTGAGAATAATTATGACTAATCTTATCAGTTTCTTCTTTTTGCCCATATACTGTTAATGATGGCATTAGTTTGTGATACACATTTACCAGTCTGACTGTAGAATTTCCCTTGCCAATATACTGTTCATTTTGGGATAAGTTTGAGAATAATTATGACTAATCTTATCAGGTTTCTTTCTTTTGCCCATATACTGTTAATGATGGCATTAGTTTGTGATGTATTATCAGTCATCTAATCAGGTAACTTCCCCTTGCCAATATACTGTTCATTTTGGGATGTTTCAGAATAATTATGACTAATCTTATCAGGTTTCTTTCTTTTTGCCCATATACTGTTAATGATGGCATTAGTTTCAGATGTATTATCATCAGCTTTAACTGTGTAGTAACTTCCCTTTGCCAATATACTGTTCATTTTGTGGGGATGTTTGAGAATAATTGTGACTAATCTTATCAGGTTTCTTTCTTTTTGCCCATATACTGTTAATGATGGCATTAGTTTGTGATGTATTATCATCAGTCTAATCAGGTAACTTCCCTCTCTTGCCAATACATTTGTTCATTTTGGGATAAGTTTAACACTATGACTAATCTTTATCAGGTTTCTTTCTTTGCCCAGTATATCGTTAATGATGGCATTAGTTTGTGATGTATTATCATCAGTCTAATCAGGTAACTTCCCCTTGCCAATATACTGTTCATTTTGGACAGTTTGAGAATAATCATGATCAATCTTATCAGGTTTCTTTCTTTTTGCCCATATACTGTTAATGATAATGAGTTTGTGATGTATTATCATCAGTCTAATCAGGTAACTTCCCTTGCCAATATACTGTTCAGTTTTGGGATAAGTTTGAGAATAATTATGACTAATCTTACCAGTTTTCTTTGGCCTATATACTGTTAATGATGGCATTAGCTGGTGATGTATTATCATCAGTCTAATCAGGCAACTTCCCCTTGCCAATATATCAACATTGGGATAAGTTTTATAAATAATTATGACTAATCTTATCAGGTTTCTTTCTTTTGCCCATATACTGTTAATGATGGCATTAGTTTGTGATGTATTATCATCAGTCTAATCAGGTAACTTCCCTTGCCAATATACTGTCTACTTAAGATATGCTGAGAATAATTATGACTAATTTAATAGGTTTCTTTTCTTTTTGCTCATATACTGTTAATGATGGAATAGTTTGTATATTATCATCAGTCTAATCAGGTAACTTCCCCTTGCCAATATACTGTTCATTTTGGGATAAGTTTGAGAATACTATGAATTAATCTTATCAGGTTTTTCTTTTTGCCCATATACCGTTAATGATACATTTTTAGCTTGTGATGTAATATCATCAGTCTAACTGCACTTCCCTTTGCCATATACTGTTCATTACTTGATAAGTTTGAGAATAATTATGACTAATCTTATCAGGTTTCTTCTTTTGCCTATATACTGTTAATGATGGCATTAGTTTGTGATGTATTATCATCAGTTCTAATCTCAGGTAACTTCCCCTTGCCAATATACTGTTCATTTTGGGATAAGTTTGAGAATAATTATGACTAATCTTATCAGGTTTCTTTCTCGTCAATATATTGTTAATGTTTGCATACGTTTCAAATGCATTAAAACCAAACTTCAAACCATGCAAATAAATAACCCCATCCCTTCTTTTTGCATGTTCTATATGATGTTCCTATATATAATGTTTTAAGTTAATTTTTTAAATAGATTTTTGGGTAACTACTTAGCAATAAACTCAATTCAAATGTTTTTTTTTAATTCAATTTAATCGGAGAGGATGCAGCATGTATTTAAAAACAAAATTACAAAAGAGACTGATATAGATTTATAAGGTCATATTAATTATGATAAAGGATTAATATAATTTTTGTGCAAATATTTTCATTATATATGAAAATACAATTGAATTTTCATTCTAAAATTAGACATTCTTTTCCAATATAGCAGTATATTTTACGAAATTTAAACATATTTTCTATTTAGCTTACTGAGTAAAATTTAACTTTGATATTGTGCTATGTCAATAATTATATATATATATATATATATATATGTGTGTGTGTGTGTGTGTGTGTGTGTGTGTGTGTGTGTGTGTGTGTATAAGCAGCAAATTTTCTTTTAGACATGTCAGATTAAATAAATTGCAAGATTATGTCTGCTTATTTTTTAATAAAATCCATTCGTACTCAAGGATAATTTTTTGCGCATTATAATTGAATGACGTAAGAAATAAGCTGTAACATTGATAGATGATTTTATTATTCATTTTTCGATGTTCCCAAGTACTTTCAATCTCCTTTCGAGATCATCTTCAGTGCTGTGAGTTGTGGTAACAAAAAATAACCGCTAAACTGTGTTGTTAAAATTACTGTAAATTTTCTTCTTGTTTCACATATAACGGTTGACAAATGGCTTAGCGTTCATTAGAATGTGAACATGTTCCAAAATGAAAATGTTTTGTATGTCGCAATGTCATAGTCATGCACGTGTTAAAGCATGAAAAACTGTTCTTTCTATAAACATTTTAGAACATTACTATAATGTTCATAGTTGATTCTGTTAATTTACGGCTTAAGTTTTTTAATGAATACTGCCTCGAGGATCTGTAGTTTGCTTTTGTTGTTTTCTTAGTGTTGGATAATTGTGTTGCTTTTTATTTTTATTTTTAATTGTGTTGCCGAGCATTATTTTTAATATTGTGAATGTAGACAGGAATGTTTAAAATCTTTTCCATTTTCCAGCCCACCTACCTCACACACATAATTCGCCAATATAAGATAAAGAATTTTCCATTTACTTTTCACACTACCTGATGAGACAAAATGTATACTTTGTAGTAGATGGTAATTTGTACATATTGTAAAGTATCATTTATTATATATATATATATATATATATATATATATATATCCAAGTTAATAAAAATCAAAGAAAGTATTAACAACGTTAATTTAAAGCAGTGCTCAATGTACAAATAGAACAATGAATATTTATTATAACTTTAGAACATGTACAAATTATAATTTAGTACACAAGTTTACATTTTGTTTCGACATCGAAAAACAATGTCTCATCAGGTAGTTATTAATGATGGTACTAAACGTTATTTTTGAAAAAGAATATTAAAAAATCTCACTTCCCCTTTATTTTTAGAAAATTGTACGAGGTAAAGAGGATAGAAAAGAAGAGAAAAGAAAAAAGAAAATCAAAACAAGGGGGTAAAACAAAAAGGAAAGAGAGAAACATAGGAAATAAAGAACGTGATACAGAAAATAAAAAGAACACAGTGAAAATATAAAGAAAAATATATATATACATAAAATAAAAAATAAAAATAAAAAATAAAAATGTGGAAATAAAAAGCAAGGAGGAAGACAGGCGAGAAAGAATGACCTAAGAGGAGAGAGTCGATGATAATGTCTCAGAGAGAAATATAACCAAAATTTGGTAGAAGGTGAAATATAGATAGATACACATAAGGGTCACGCGACGTCTGGGCTTACCAAAAAAGGAAGAAGTGAGAAAATGCACGGAGTAAAAAAGTGTTGGGGAAGGGATGACAGTAGAAAACGTAAAAGAAATAGAAATGTCAAACAATTGGCCGGAAGTTGATTGCAGATACATTCATTGTTACATCGTTTCAAACTGAAAACTTTGGCATTTTTTATAAAAAATGATGAAATCACATACACAAACATATGAAATATTTAAAAAGCGCATATCTGAGAATATTTAGAAAAACCACACGAACATATAAATTCATTAGTGCTTATGTAATAAATTGGTGAAGCAAATTAAAAACTGAAATGAAATTAATTTATATAAAAATTAAGAGGTAACAACATATCAGGAGTAATATCATACAGTTAAAAGCGAATATCGTGGTACTAAGATTAATGCTATAAAGTTGTTAAAGCGACTATAACTGAGTTTTATTGTATTCCAATTGAAAAATGTGCTTAAAGGGCTATTTTGAGAAGAATCTTTATCTATTAGTTAAATAAATTTAATTCCCAGTTTAAAATTAACTAATTGATTAAATAGAGAGTTATACCATATGACTTTCCTGCTTCTGTTTTTTCTTTTTAAACCACTAATTCTTTCCACAAAATTGATCTCGCAGGATCGATAGCTGCTGTCTCTAAGAATTTTAACGTAAGTTGTTCTGTGCTTATCGAATATTTCCTTGTTTGAAGAGTGTTTGTTAATGCGGAGTTCAACTGATGATGGAATATGTTTGATAACGGATAGTGGGTGATTAGAGCTAGCGTTTATATAGACTGTATTAGCATTATTTTTCATGTAAGGTTGAAAAGTGTTAGAGACTAAGTCTAACCTTATATCTAAGAAGTCAACTTGTTTTGTCTTACTACGCTGAGACCAAAAGATTTAAAAACTCTATGAATTAATTTTCTAAGTCTATTAACCTTACCCCCACTGGATTTATTTACTCTCAAGAGTACGTCATCTCTATGAAATCCTATATTTTTAATATCGATTTCTTCATACGCCGTGAGATTTTACATTAGAAATAATCCGACTAAATCCGAAGACTCTGCAGAATCCAGAGTACCCATAGATAAATCAAAATTGTCCGGTGAGTATTTATCCCATTGTTTGTTGTCATGGATAAGGACTGATTTTCTGCAGTTCAAGATTGTTTTGATTTCCTCTTTTGAAATATCTGAATAAAATTCAACGAATTCCACGGCAAGATAGAAGAGGTTCTCAAATTGTAGAAAAGTGGAATTATTTTTATCTTCAAATTTTTCGAACCAGTCGATTATCTCCAATGTAACACTTTATTGTATGAGTTGGTGTTGGTTTTTAATTTGTCGGTTTACTCTTTCCAGTATTATTTTACTAATTCTACCGATTTCTGATTTTGTTGGGATGAGAATCCGAATGGGTAATTTTCGGTGGAATTCTGGTCTATGGTCTTTTAAAAGTATATACGCCACTTTTGTCGTAAATTTATGGAGTCTGTCACTGATTTTTATTTTGTCAGTAATTTGTTCGTCCGCATCATTAATTCTATCAATGTGGTTTGTGTACTCCAATTCGATTTTTTTTTTTTTGGGAGTTTTTAGTTTGATTTTTTTAATAAGTGCTTTGTATTCTTTGGAGATCAAATCATAAAAATTAGAGGTTTTATCCGATTTTATCCGATTCTGTTTGATTTATTTATGTTTCTGACTAATGTATCTAGGTGTATTAAGAATTTGTGGAAGCTGATATTCTTCACTACTCGACAACATAATTATTGGAAAGAATAAGGCACTGTTAAAGAAGAAAAATCCAGCAAGAGCTTTCGTAACAGGTAGTAACGTTTAATAACACAAGAATGAACTGAGCCAACTGTCTCGCTTCTGTCTCTCCCCATGAGCCATATATATATATATATATATATATATATATATATATATATATATTAAATAAAATACAAAATACAAAGTTTAAATAAGTCATTCTTTGTAAATGTCATTACTATGAGATTTTTTCTTACTAGTTCAATGTTATTTTAATGCACTATCATTTTATTTAATCGTCTATTTTTAAAACAGTTCAGTATTAGAAAATTTTTGACGTATTAATCCAATATATTTTAAATAATGTAACATGTTTACTTAATAATTTCTAAAATGGAGTCCTGTTGTCATATCTGAGCAGGAGATGCCCAGTCCTAACTTTCTAGTCTCGACAGTGGTTAAAAGCATCTCATAGTCATTGTCGGTGGTAAATTATTTTCCATTGTCCAACCTCTCTTTCACAGACTGGGCACCTGGACGTGGTTTAGTGGTTAGGAACCTTGTCTCGCTAGTACATATTAAAAATGAGTTGTGAGTTTGATCCTTACTGGGTACTCAATACTTTAGGTTTTGTGCTACAACTCTCCCAGACGGGATGTCGCAAGCCCCTCACTACTCTATCCTTACCTCCATAGAAATTATTTGGACACACTGCATTCCGTAATTTCTCCAGTTTTAACACTCACGGCCGGAAGGCCTATGATACGCGCATTACCGTAAATACCCATATTTCTTCCATATATCATCACCCATGTGTAATCTCCACTTGGACAACTTCCTGCAAACCACGGCTTTGTGGAACCGACTCTCATAAAGGTTGTTTTCCAAATCTTAACCTGTTCAAGTTTAAGATTAATGATTATATTTTCCTTCTATATGCAATCCCTGCCTCGATTGCCTCCGGGCCTTGTACACGGTGAACCCCACTGTAAAATTAAAATAAAATGAATCCAATTTTAGTAAATTACAATTACTGTGACATTTTTAGCTACATAACCGTCAAAATAGGCAAATGTAACCGCGACTTCTCTATCAATTTCTTTCTTTTTACTTCTCGCCTGTTGATCTCCTTTCTCCACGCCTACTCCCTAAATCTCTAAAATTTTAAATGCAACATCAATTACTACCTTCAATCTTTTTGACTGGCACCTCTCTATTATCTCAGGTATCGTTTTTTTTTTATTTTCCGTCTTCCCTCTCTTCTTCTCTCACTGTAACCCCCTGCGCACCCATATACACACATATATATATATATATATATATATATATATATATATATATATATATACATATATATATATATAGTCTAATGGTTGTTACAATGTTTTTATAAATTCATAGTATCACTACACAAAAATTTTCATGTTTCGAAGCCAGCCCATTATGTCGTTGGCCTCAGGTGATTTTTATGAAACCAACAACAAAATTTTTGTGTAGTGATACTATGAATTTATAAAAACATTGTAACAACCATTACACTATATATATATATATATATATATATATATATATATATATATATATATATTGTTTTAGTAATCTAAGTTTACTTAATTTTGTATTTTTGCTTTTTAACATATTAATTTAAGAAAATTTAAATATGGGGCATTTGGTTTAACAATACAATACGTATATTAACCTCTTGACGTAGTAATATTTCAATTATATGCCAATTAGTAATATTCGTTTTAAATTCATTAAACATCAACAGGTTTCTCTTTCATTTGAAGACTTGTCTTTTTTCTCCTATCTGTGCCATTCATAAAAAAAAAACTAACAAAACCCTCTTCAAATTTTTTATGGGAGCAATCAGCTGACAGTAATTGCCAAAGTGAAGATGTTTTTATGTTATTTCAGATTTGAGAATTAATTACAGCAGCTGTAATTTCACTTGAGTGATTGTTATGGCTTTTTTCACTCTTTTACCAATGACGTCTTCCTAAATGTAAACGATCTTATATTCCCACTAAGTAAACACTAAAATTGAATCAAGCTAACTCCCATCATTTCCTGTGAAATATCTTATTCATTATCTTTGCCATTAATTATTCTTTAATGTTTCACTTATTTTCTAGAATTCTTTCTTATAGAATCTCGTACGTTTTCATCCTTTCTTTTTAATACGGGTGCGACAGAAGTATCTACCTCATTTGAAAGGTTGAAAAAATAACCACGATAACTACTATTAAAATATAATTTCAGTATTATTTAAACAATGAGATACAGTTTTCATGCGTTTGTGTCTAATAATGATATCTTCCAAATACTGACTTTTTTCGCCTTTCACTCTTGTAAACAATTTCTAAAGTTTTCCACCCCTCGCAAGTTTGAATACATCGAGATCTTGCAGGTGGCTTTATTTTAAGTGTTGAACTTGTGACTCTGAAATATTTAACCCATAGATTTATCGATTTTCTATCTGGAACATTTTTCTAAAGTTTTCCACCCCTCGCAAGTTTGAATACTTCGAGATCTTGCAGGTGGCTTTATTTTAAGTGTTAAACTTGTGGCATCTTAAATATTTAACCCATAGATTTATCGATTTTCTGTCTGGAACATTTTTCGAAAGTTTTCCACCCCTCGCAAGTTTGAATACTTCGAGATCTTGCAAGTGGCTTTATTTTAAGTGTTGAACTTGTGGCTCTGAAATATTTAACCCATAGATTTATCGATTTTCTGTCTGGAACATTATAATTCCGATGTAACATAAAATGAACACGAAAGCTCTCTTTGCAATTACAGATTCCCAATCTTAAAAAAAAAATTCAACAGCGAACGTACAGTGTAAACCGGTCAAAGTGATAATAATAACTGATGATATCTAATCAATAAATGGTAAGATATTAGTGAGATGAACACACCATTGCCACTAACTGTTATGGCGAATCTTCGTCTCCAATTTTTTGTGGTGGCCTGTTGGGCCAGGAAGTAAGACACGGAAATAGGAAGATAGGTTCAAACAGTGTATTAGAATAACAAGATGACTCAAGTGCTAGAATTCAGCAAATATAGAAGTGTAAGTCCGAACTGTATAGTTACGCTGCGTCTCGACTGTCTCCTGACTGCGTCGACTGCCTCACAGCTGTATCCTAGCCGCATCCCCGGAAGTCACGCGAGTTAGTATATATGGAGGAGGAAGAGTCCTTTCCACAGTAGACAGCGTACCATAACACTTACCTGAGTTAATTAGTACCTCCCAGGTGACAGTTTAAAATGCGTGATGTATTTCTGTGTATCTTGTCTTTAAATTACAAAATCTAATTTTTTTTTAACTCTTGTCTATAAGCAAGAGCATTCTGAAACTATTTCTTTACTAGACCGGAGAAAAAAAAATGTTATCGCTAGAGGTTTTTTTTTTTATCTTTTCAACCTTTTTAAAAATCGAATAAAAATGCAATGTTATGTTACTTTGTCTTGCTGTGATCAATGGCTAACAGTCGTTGCGTATTATTTAAAAACTTCACTTGAATCGCTGACTTAAGCAATGAAAATTTTAATCAATGTCAGATGTAAAACATAAAATCAACGCAAATAAAACTTTTTCAGTGTAAAATCTCAGAAGAAATATAGTGCCTTACTAAAAAATCGCACAAACTTTCAAATACACAAATCTTTTTCTAAAATAAGCAACAATTATTTACACTACTCAAGCAGTGCAGTGGATATCGGCTCGGAAGGAGAAATCGACGAGCTGAGTTCGAATTCCAGTTGAATTTGTAGCATTCGCTTACGCGCAAATACCCTTGGGAAAGGTATTAATCCGTCTCTTTCCTCCAGTTATGGATTAAATAACAGGACAGATTGGGTTCTATAGTCTTGATTGGCAACCAGTCTACCGCAGAAAGCAATGACAACCTACTGTGGGATAATCTTCTGCCCAGTCAGTCATGTTTCCATCGAGACATGATCTCCTAAGCGCGTATCACGTATGACACTTAACTGATTGACTGACTCAAATTTGACTATAATGGGGTTCCTTGGAAATTGCGGATTACTATCATAGTTATCCTCAGTTGCCCATCACAGACATTCGCATATCTAGGATACCTTAACAACTTAAAAAAAAGAACAGAACAGCTGACAGTAATTAATGCCAAATATGACGATTTACTTAGTTGTGGAACAAGGCCGAAAGTATGGGGATTCCAGTGAGGATCGAACTCACTATTCAGTGAAGTGAATATCGTGGTACTAAGATTAATGCTATAAAGTTGTTGGAGCAACTATAACTGAGTTTTATTGCATTCCGATTGAAAAATTTGCTTAAAGGGTTATTTTTCAGAAATGTTTATTTATTAGTTTAAGAAATTTATGTCCCAGTTTAAAATGAACTAATTGATTAAATAGAGGGTTATACCATATGATTTTCCAGCTTCTGTTTTCCTTTTTTGAGCCACTAAATTTTTCCACAAAATTCATCTCGGAGGATTGATAACTGCTGTCTCTAAGAATTTTAACGTAAGTTGTTTTGTTCTGATCGAATATTTCCTTATTTGAGAAGTGTTTCTTAATGCAGAGTTCAACTGATAGTGGAATATGTTTGATAACGGATGGTGGGTGAATAGAGCTAGCGTTTATATAGATTGGCTTAGCATTATTTTTCATGTAAGGTTGAAAAGTGTTAGAGACTAAGTCTTATGTTATGTCTAAGAAGTCAACTTGTTTTATATTAGGGTTAATTACTACGCTAAGAGCAAAAGATTTAAAACTTCTGTGAATTAATTTTGTAAGTCTATCAACCTTACCTCCACTGGATTTATTTACTCTCATGTGTCTGTCATTTCTATTATCTATCATCTTTTTAACAATTTACAGAATGAACAGAATATCTGACAGTAATTAATGCCAAATATGTCGATTTACTAAGTGTAGCTTAGTTGTGGAACAAAGCCGAAAGTATAGTGTTTCCAGTGAAGATCTAACTCACTATTCAGTCGTGATTTATATAACGAGACAAGCTTGTTAACCATTACACCATGTTGAAATGTTCAAATGAATGCAAATTATGCATGACGCTCGAAAATATTTTATATCCAGATATACCACACAAGAAATTACATACAAATATGCATATACCTGTCACTATTTGATATCAGAAAAATATTGAAATTAGCATCATGCTAAAAAAATAAATGCATAAACTGTAACTTCTCCCTGAGGGAGAAGATAGCTATAATTACTAAACAAATAATCAGAACTCATCTCAAAATGCAGACAGGAAGATAACCTTTTACAGCGTTATTTTAGAATCGAAAACTAAAAACGAACAAAAAAACAAAACAAAATAAAAATAAATACGTAAAATAATCCATCTTTACTTTCGATCTTGGATCTGTCTTTTGTATCGTTCTCTCGCTGCGGTGGAAGAAGTGAATGGCGTAAGGTTGACACATATTCCGTCTATGCCGACCACGTGACTGCTTTCATGAAGAGCAAGGCAGAGATTGACGTAGTCGTCACGGAAATCAGCGGGTATGAGACTGTAACACGAGCTAAGACAAACTGCAAACGGGCCTCTCGTGATAGCATCTGGTTTGAGGGCGACCACCAATTGAAGATGAACTATTTGGAGGTACGAGAAAAGGCCGAGGACGCAGTTTGGCTGTGGTATAGGAGGAAAATTTCCTTAAAGACGGGAAGAGGATGATTGCTTTGCTCATCCAACTCTTCGTTCTTTACCGATTCTCGATTCTAGGGTGCATCATGAGATTTATTGAGATTCGTCAACAGATGTTGCGGCTCAAGTTTTTGCATCGAATGTGTCTGCAAGATGAGGATAACAACCTCTTCTAGAAGGAAGATGCTTAGAAAGTCTTTGAGAAGTTGGCATGAGTGATCCTACTATCGCGAGTGATCCTACTATTGCGAATACTGACTTGCTTTGAAAGAAATTCACATGGATTAACGAAGGACTTTCCAATTGTTCTCCTCTAAGGCAGTATAACGTATGTTAGTGCAGGGGTGGAGGTCCCTTGAATTACAGTAAGAGATTAGCTCGACTCTGCTCTGCGTTGCCTTGGGCATCGGGTGGATGTTTTTTTTTAATAGCAACAAGGAATTACTCACATGGCTGGTGTTATGGAAGACCCTATGGGTTGACAAACCCCCTGCGCAGCGATGTGTGCGCTACGGTAGGTCAATGGAGTTTTGAAGGCACGTTTTCTTTCCCTGTAGCATCAATCACTATTAAAAATTCCAGGGTTCGCATCAAAAGCGGAAAGATTTTGATCCTCAAAGCTAGTTCTGTCTTTAGTAATGTTATGGTACAGTTAAAGAAGAATGGACAATCTTTTCTTCTATATGTCTTGTCGTTTCTGGACAAAGGTGATCATGGCTTCCCACGTCTGCCTATCCCCTCTAGCTTTTAGCACGCTTTCTCCTGTTACACCACACAGCCCCCGTTCTGCTTAGGTCAGTCAAATAGGTTACTCGCTGTCTTTCCCTGTCTCTCCGTTCCTCTATCTGGGCTGTTAGTATCAGGTTCTCGAAGCTCTCCTTCTCATTGAATGTCCTAGGAATTTTAGCTTTCTCTTCCTGATGCTCAGTATTAATTTACTTTTCGTTTCTATCCTTTCCAAAACCTCATTATTGATCACATGTTCTATCCATGATATCCGTAGCATCCATCTGTAGAACTACATTTCATTTGCTTCAAGTTTTTCCTTCATATTCGATGATGTTGTCCAGCATTCACTGCCATAATGAAGAACTGACATCACATAGCAATCTAGTACTCTTTTCTTTGTTTCAAACAAAATTTTCCTGTCCCTTAATACTCTACTTAACTTCTGGAACACGTTCTTTGCCATGCCAATTCGCCTTCGAATCTCTGTGTCACACTTTCCGTCTTCTGTTAGAACACTTCCCAGGTATTTAAATTTTTGTACCTGCTTCATTTTGGACTGTTCTTTTTGCTGATGACCATACATTAAGTTTTCTTGCAGTTTATTTGTAGTACTATCTTGTCACTCCCTTCAGCTACCTTTTGTAGGAGGCCTTGTAGTTGACTTTTCGTGTTTGCTATCAGCACTGTATCATCTGCGTATCTTATGCTGTTAAAATTATGGCCTCCCGTAAAAAAAATCCTAGCATACCATCAGAATAATCTTGCTGTACAAGTTGAAGATATCCGGCGAAAGAGACATCGTTATCTTACACCCCTTTCTATCTTTGTATATCTGCTGAAATCGTTACCTGTCCGTATGCAGGCAGTTTGATACCAGTAGAGATTCTTGATTATTCTTATGTCTTTCCCAAATATGCCAACCCTGCTGATTTTTTTGAGACGTATTTTGTCAAGCCCCTTTGCATAATCGATAAAATGTAGGTACATGTTCTTCTTCATTTGTATTTCCCTTTTGGAGAGCATCCTAATAATAAATATGGCGTTTCTTGTTCCAGTGTCTTTGACGAAACCGCACTGTTCTTGTCCTATCTCTGGCTTGCATTTTCTTCTCACTCTATTCATCAGGATTCGGACGATCAATTAAACTGATTGTTCGGTTAAGTTCTAAATTGTTTACACCTGGCTTCTTAGGCAGTGCTATGAAAATACACTTGCTTGGGTCGTCCGATATTACACCACTGTTATAAATTTAATTTATTATTTCTGTAATTTTCTCTGTGCTAAAATATTCCAGGGCTATTAGCAACTGTATTACAATGCCGTCTGGTTCAAATGCTTTGTTTCTATTAAGTTTGGCCACTGAAGCTTCCGCATTGAACTTTAATATTTCCGGTTCGTCCTCATCTTTGATATATTCTTCCCATCGCTGGAGTATTTCCTCTTTCTCTAATATGATAGTTTCATCCATGGATTTTATACATCCTGTTGAGGAGCAGGTTTGTGTCTTGTGAGTTCTCTTATTTCTTTATGCATGTCTGCTTTATTAGTCCTGCTCAATCTCTCTACTTCCGCACATTTGTTGTTGAGCCATTCCTCTTTAGCCTGTCTGCATTTGTTCCTTGTTTCCTTGTGCGATTTCCTGAATTCCATTCCATGTCTTGGCATCATTTTCTGTCAGCTGTGCATCATGTTGAGAATCTCTTCAGTTATCCACTCGTTTTTTCTTCTGCGTCTAATATATTTTGGGAAATGTTGTTTGCTGATGTCAATAGAGCTTTCTTTTTGTATCTTCCCATCGCCACCGTTGCTGACTTTTTCTCTCTTTCTCTGGATCCTTAAATTTTAAACTGAAGATTTGATCGCTGAATTTATCAAAAAATAAATTGCTAAAAAGGTGTTGTCTTCGATAAATTACGAAAGTTCAAAGACAATTTCAAGCTCTTTCTGTCTACTGGTAACGAAATGCTAATCTTTAGTTTTGAAGATGTTCTTGTCTTTTAGTAGTTCAGATTAGTTTTAAACCATCGTTTCACTCATGTTCAATGTTTTGTCTTATTATTTCTCTTTCAGAATTTTTTAACAGTTTCTAAAAGTAATAGATTGATGTTTAATTTAAAATGTAATATTGAATTTTTTAAGGTAAAATATTGTATGGCGATTTATTCCCTCAACCCCGTTGCTCTTTCTTTGGGTTCTTACATTTTAAACTGAAGATTTGATCGCTGAAGTTCTCCAAAAAAATAAAAATGGCAAAAAGTTGTTGTCTTTGAAGAATTACGAAACTTCAAAATAATTTCAAGTTTTTCTGTCTACTGGTAACGAAATGCTAATCTATGGAACCTGCATTATCTTCCTTTACACGACTAGTCATTTGAACTCATACTAAGTGTGTACTTAATGTTCATACTCTTCCATCCCTTCCACCCCGTTCTTTCTTTCTTTTCTTTTTTTTTTGCGCGGGGTGTAAGCAACCCGGTAGGACAAAAATTAAGCCTACAAAGGGAGGAGGAAGTCTTAAGGAATCAACGGCCAGCTAACTAGGGCTGGTGTCTCAATAAATCGTCGTGGAGAACGCAACGGGATACCACTCTACTATTTTCCAGCTCACAATCATGGCTTTTCAAAATAAATATATAATACCCAAAAGCGTGAAGGGGGTTGATTCTAAAGAAAGTAACTCCTCGCCCAGTAAATATGGACATAGGCAACAGATGTCACCTGACCGTCATCCAGCGACGACGTAAAGAGGATACATTTTTCCAAAATTTGTTCCTCGCGCGAAGGAATTACATGAGCAACAGATGTATCAGCCGTTACCCAGCGACTGTGTGCACCAAATAAAGAATTACCTTGGGAACATGGAAGGCCAGGACTCTCAAAAACTGCGGTCAACTCGTGAATGTCAAGTAGAAGATGAACAGACTGAACATCAATATTCTGGAAATATGCAAAACAAGATGGCCTAACAATGGAGACTTTAGTAATGACAACCACAGGATAATATACGGAGGAGGAAAAAAAAACCGGAAAAGGGTTTGGCTTAATACTGGACAAAGAAATGAAGAAATATGTTTTGGGATACAGTCAGCTTTCCGAGAGAAACTTCCTGGTTAAACTGAAAGGGAGACCCTTTAACATCTCTATTATAGTAGTTTATGCACCAACAACGCAAAGCACTGAGGAAGAAATAGATTCATTTTACTCCATGCTGGACAATGCCAAGGCTCAGTGCAAAAGTTAAGAAATTAGAATGGACAATCTAATCCTATTTTTGTTTGACATTATGAGAATCGTCATTTGCATGACGCGAGAAGTGTTTTATGAAGGTGAGATGCTTATGCCTTCTCAATAAATCTTGTTCTTTAATAAGCAGCTTAAATCAAAATTAGAGCGGAAAAAAGGCGACACTATTCAGCAAATCTCGTTGAAAAGTAGGTGAATAGTCCGCGTTTCATTTTCTCGAGAGGCTCTAATTTAAAGTGGTAACTGAAGGTGACCTGGAATTAAAGACATTGGTCGCCTGGTCAAACATTTTTTAGCCCACTCCAGTGTTCAATTTGCTTATGTCTAAACGTGTATCACGTTGATAGTATGAATGGTCAAATAATGCCCCATTTTATTTTGTATTTATTCTCATTTCCCTTCCTGTTTGGGTGACACAGATTACAGTTCTCTGGTAATTTTGGGATGTCTTTCGTTTCAAGGGTGAGTTTCGTAATTGTCTCTCGTTTCTATATGTTTGAGTCATTGTATGTGGGAATATACAACTTGTGCATGAAATTGGTTTCATCCCACAGTATTTTCGTCTAGTTAGCTGTTATCTCTGCCATGATTAGACTGAAGGCGTGCCCCTTACTAACATTAGTTTTGTTTAGTTGTGGAGATAATTTTTACGTCACGAGCATTGTGGAATTATTTTGTTTAGATAATTATCAACCACGCCCTCTACAAACACTGTACATATAAGATTGGGTAGAAACTATTACAGTAAATAAGACTGTATGGTTTTTGTGTAAGCAGTGTGTGGATGCAATATTTGTCTGAAAGGAAGAATACAGGAACAGATGGATCAGTGACTGAGACCAGCTAAATGAGAGATAGAACAAATGAAGAAAAGCCTTCCCATCTTTTTTACTTTGTAATGCTTTTGTGCATTTTACAATGAATTCCAATGCAATTCCGAGAGCCGAGTCCGAATTCCATTCTAATTCATTTCATTCACTTACACACAAATACCCTTGGGAAATGTATTATTCTATCTCTTTTCCTTCCAGCTATGGGATAAATAGCAGGACATATTGGCTTCTATAGCGATGATTAGCAACCAGTCTACCACTGAAAGTACTAGCAACCTATTTGGGGATAATATTCTGCCTAGCCAGTCATGTTTTTTCGGGGATGTGTCACGTAAGGCAATTGATTAACTGACAATCAATATCTGGCCTACCCCTTGCCTTCGTGTTTTTTTTTTCGTTTCTGTTTGATAAACTTTTGACCAAATACAAGGCCTTTTTTGTTTGACAATTTAATGGTAACTTTTTTTCCTATTTTGACTAAATTTGCTTTACTAATTTTTACTTTGTTGAGTGATTTTAATGCTAATATAGAGTGAGAGCTACCTCAATATAACGTGAATTCTACCTGTTGTTTCTGTTATAGCGTGAGGTCTGCCCCATTATAGCGTGAGGTCTACTTACTTTTCCGACAATAGCTTGATGTCTACCTCAGCATAGCGTGAGGTTTACCTTCTGTTCCGACTATAGCGTGAGGTCTATCTGAATATAACGTGAGCGTGAGGTCTATCTCAATACAACGTGAGGTCTACCTCCCGTTTAGACTATAGCATGAGGTTTAACTCAATATTGCGTGAGATCTAACTCCCGTCTAGATTAGAGCGTGAGGTCTACCTACCGTTTTGACTGTATCGTGATATCGACATCTCCTTTCGACCATAGCGTGAGGTCAACCGCTTCATTGGACCATAATATAATATTGTATGTGCATACATATTTATTTAAATACTTTATTAATATTTATATATCTATTCTTCTTCTTCTTCTTCTTCTTCTATGTGCCTTGACCCTTCAGGACGTAGGCAATTGTGGCCTTCCACGTTTTCCTATCCCTGGTGGCTCTGATCACGCCTTCTCCTGTTATACCATACAATCCTCGTTCAGTCCTCCACCTGATTAGGTCCTTCAAATATGTTATCCGTTGCCTTCCCCTGTCTCTTTTTTTTGTCTATATGGATTGTTAGTATCAGATTCTCCAAACCCTTCTTCCTCATTGCGTGTCCCAGAAACTTCAGCTGCCCCTTCCTGACGCTCAGTATAGACTATTCCTATTTATATGAAAGAAAGAGCGGTAAAAATAAACACATCACTAAATACAACACATTTAGCAATAAAGACTTCGGATATCTTCAAGAAATGGAAATTTTTTACTAATTATCTACCAGGAAAAAGGATCAAGATGTGATTGAAACAGTTGACTACCAACATCTCACAGCTTCTTGAGAAGATATATTTTATCATTCAACTACGGTCGCTCATTTGCATGAGTGTATGCTCCTGTCTCTGGATGGTCATGTTAGGGGAAAATCATGGTAGACCTCCGCTCTGTGCCTGAGTAGACGATATATTAAAGTTGACCCCACTCTATAGGAGCACCGATTTTAATTTCTTTTTCACATTTTGCTGTTTTAGTTTTGGCCGAACTTGTTTTAATTTATATTTTTACTAGTTTTTTTCCTCTTCTGTTGCTGTGGGTTAGTAAGTTAGACTTCAGTAGAAGGCGAACTTTTTTTTACCTTGAAAATTTATTTTAATGTTTGTATTTTTTCTGCATTTTATTTTTGTTTCGTTTGTTTTATATCTAAACTTATTTATAAATGGAACTTTGTCTGTGTGTGTGTCTGTGTGTGTGTGTGTCCGTTACCTATAGACTCCGAAACGGCTGAACCGATTTTCTTGAAAATTTACGCAGTTGTACTATAAGCGTCTGCGAGTGTTCTTAGCTAGGTTTTGTGTCGAGGTATCCCCGATAAATATCGAAAATCGATAATCGAAAAAATCGGGTTATAGAAGGAGTGGTCCGATTTTAATCAAATTTGATACACTCATAGACAAAGACACAAGAAATGATTTTCAGAAATTTCAAGGTTGCAGTTCTTACAATAGTGCAGAAAATCGATATATATATATATATATATATATATATATATAAGGCAAGATGTTTGTGTGTGTGTGTCTGTTTATCTACCTATATATTTGTATTTTTTTCAGCACTTTTATTTTAGTTTTTGTTTCGGGTTTGGATCTAAGTAGGTATAATTGTAGTTCTTAGTCTCAGCCATGATACCATTTACTCAGAGGACTTATTTAGCCTTCAAAATTCAGTTTACGACAAAAAATCTTATTTGATATCTATACCAGGAAATCAAAATTTGACTTACATCCATTCATTTTTCTTTCTGTCAACGGTTTCGCTTTAACTGAAAACAATTATTGCTTTTTAGTCTTTCGTGTCAACATCAAAAGAGTCTAAAGCTTTCATTAACCTCGAACAACGCCGGGATATACTGCTTATCGTTTATAATTGTCACATTCTTTTGAAATTTAATTATTATGGCCTTAAGGAAAAACACACGAACTGTTTTTAAAAAAAAAATACAAGGCCGACCAAAATTAGTCTATTAAAAAAGATTAATTTGTGTTTGCCACTAAGGCAGATCTACCAGACACAAACATTTAGGCTATTCCCCCAACAAAAGACCACACAAAAAAAAAGAAAAAAAAGTAAGATCCTCAAAAAGTGGGCCCTATAACTGGAAAACAATACACCCTTTTTCCGTGACAGAGGAAAGCAAAGAGAATAAACAAAATGTAAAAGAAAAGAAACCAAGTACTAATATGGCGACTACCGAAGTGAAATCAGCAATAGCCAAATTGAACAGAAACAAAGCAGCTATATTTTAAAATAGATGCTGACGTCCTTAGATTGCTTTGGCATAGACAGGATCAAAGAAATAATAAATGAAATCAACAACAGTGATGATATACCAGAAGACCTAAGCAGATCAATTATTAGCCAGAGGCAGAAGAATGTGAACTCCACTGAACAATCAGCTTAATAAACCACATAACAAAACTCGTCATCTAGGATACTGACAAACAGAGCACACAGCAGAATCATGCTAGAGATAGAACAAGAACATTGCAATTGACTTCACATGCAATCGATAATTATTAAACTAACGTTAGTATATTTAGTCTATGTTAAATATCTTCATAATCTACACTTTTTACCTCCTTCTCTTATGTTCATAAAACAACCTCATTCAGATATCTTCTACCTTGAGAGACTCTTCGGACTTGTATTAACCTCTTCAAGTCTAAGATCATCTGTTATTTATCTTATATATTCTCATAATCCATTCAGTAACCCACTACCATAAGTGGCTCTTGAACCTTGTATTGGGTGAGTAATTGGTAAAAAAAAAAGGACAAAACAGATCAATTTTCATAGTACTACCTAAGAAACCTGAACAATCAGCTTAACGAGCCACATAAAAAACTCATCATCCGGATCCTGATGAACAGAGCGCGCAACAGAATCGGCCTAGATAAGACAAGAACAGTGTGACTGCGCTAAAGACACCAATCACTTGATCTATTCAGCATATACAGCGAAACAATTCTGAGATAAATAAGAAATAAAATCATTGCTAGAAGAAGAAGAAGATAATAATAATAATAATAATAATAATAATGGTAGCTGATGAAGTCAACAGTGTAGTGGTTGGGGAATCAGCCGCTACTTGGAATTCCCGCCCAAAATACATAGACGAAACACATGTAGCAGTGAGTTCGTTGAGCACGCCACAATGTACGCTGTCAGGCTTTTGGTAGACCTCGAAGCAGACGTCAGTTTTGGGGCTCGAAAAACTACTGCAAAATTTTCAGATTATTATTTTAGATTATTGGTGAGTGCTATTACAGAATGGGAAATGGGTGAGCGGGGTTTAGAGTTAATATTAGACTGCGAAGACTTCACCTCCATTCTCAACAGCTTGTAGGTGAGGAAACCTGTTAAAAATTGAAACGGTTCAATTGAAAAGGTTACTAATTACTTCGCTTCTTCCTGCCCGGAGAAGAAGGCATATGGGTGCCCACCTAAATCTGACCCAAATCTCCCTCGAGCTGAGACTACTCGTCTCACTGAGATTGTAACAGGCATGTCGACTGTCATACTGGTACCGGTGGTTAAAATTTCCGGTTGAGTTTCTTCCAAAGCCTACATTGTCTTTCAAAGCGAATGCGAAAGAAGATCCTTAGGAATGGATGGTTGTGGGTAGAGTGAAAGAGATGCCCCAATTTGCCTGTCTCTTCAATCCCCTTCAGTCCCCAAGTGTAGGAATACTGACATTCCCTAGCTATACCGAAAAAGTACAAAGCAAGAAATACAACCCAGGGTATGAAAAGATATTCAGTCAGTCAGTTAAGTGTCATACATAATACACGCTTGGGCGATCATGTATCGAAAGTGACATGACTGGACAGAAGATTATCCCGCAGTAGGTTGCCATTACTTTCTGCAATAGACTGGTTGCCAGTTAAGTCGGACGACTTCGAGCCGTACTTTCGATCCGAAATCCATCACTTATATTGATGCCTCTGCTGCAGTATTGGAAGTGAATGGCGTCCAACTGAAACCATTCATGCTGTCCAGAAGAGTACGTCAAAGTTGCCCACTTTCGCGAATGCTATATATTCTTGCGTTGGAGCTCTTCCATCGCTAGTTAAATACGAATCCGGTCATACATCGAATAACACTGTGCCTAAAAGTTTATCAGTTCTACATCATTTTCACGCAATTAGTTATCTTTCTCAATACCATTTTGTATTTCGGTGTGTATATACCATTTGATATCATGAACATTGAATAGCCCTCACTTGTGTGGACACCTTGGTCACATATTCCCATGCCGAAGACGTGACCGATTTCGTGAAAATCAAATTCAAGATTGACGAAGCAGCAAGGCAATCAGCAGGTATGAGACGGTAACCTATAAAAGATAAACTGCGACAAATCTGTGGATTTACGATTGAGTACGTGGAAGTGGCTTCTCTTCAACAGGCTCTGTGCGCTCCTGTGAGTTGGGGGAGTCCTTCTTTTACTGTAGCGTCGTACAGCAATTGTGCGAAAACGATTGAAAGTTACACGATTCGCATCCAGGGCGGAAGATTTTGTGTCCTCGATACCAATTTTCTCTGTAGCTACAGCCGAATAAATACGATGCTTTCTCGAATTATAAAAGTCGTAATGACACGGAAAAGGGTGTTTTAGGAAGGTGTGAACTTTTAAATTCTAAAATTAGAGCGGAGAAGAGGCGACACTCGGTAAATGTTTCGGGCTTGGTTCACTTAAGAGGGATTACTTTAGAGTGGCATCTGGAGGATTAAGTTTATTCGCTGCTTGATTAAGGATATTTGTCGCCTGATTAAACAATTATCATCCCAGTCCATTGTTGAGTTACCCTCGGTTGTTTTTCTTTTCGTTTAACCTGCTGAATTTAACCTAGCTAGAGTATGGATGGTCATAGGTCCCTTTATTTTGCTCCATTTTATTTTTAGTTTATTTCCCTTAAGGACACATGGCCCAGTGGGTAAGACAGTGGTTAGTTTTTAACTTGACTTTTAGAGCTGTGAGTTCAATACCAGGCTACAACAGTGGTGAACAAGTAACTTGCAGGGTTAGAGAGAGATAACTCATGACTTCCAATCGTGGCATTACTACTACGCAAGGAATGAGAATGATATACCCCAGGGATTGTAATATAGAGTTCGGTTAGAAATTTGTAGCACCTGAAGAAGGCCGAAGCATATAACGGCCGAAACGTCGTACAAATGGCAACAAAGATGAGGACGATATTCCGAATAATGTAAATACTGTATTTCCCTTCCACTCACTATTTAGGTAATAGTGTTTGGGGTTCTCTGATAACTGCAGGATGCCTTTCGTATCGACGGTGAGTTTTCAAAATTGTTATTGTTTCAAAATGTGTAAGTGATAGTGTGAATGATTGTAAAACGTGTGCATGAAATTGATTTTATTAATCCTACAGTATTTTTCACCTAATTAACTTTTATCTCCCTCAATATCATTTTGTGTTTCGTTGTGTATATACCATTTGATATCATGAACGTTGGGGCATTATTTAGTGTAATTTTTTTATGAATCCAGCCTTCCACCTCACCCAAAGGCTGCGCATACGGTATTTGGTAAGAATTCTTTGAGTAAATGGGGCATTATGATGTCTGTGCAACACAGAATTGTCTAGATACAATGTTTTGATGACAAGACTGTTACGTAGACACGCATATGTAGAGAAAAGGCTATTCCCGCGTTCGACTGTAAACTAAGTAATAATAGCAGTAACTGACCATCAGTAGGCAAGGAAAGAGAAAGACGCGTTAGGCCGTGCGTTAGAAAACAAAGATACTTTTTCTTGGAAGACAAACTACATGACGAGAAAAAAGGCACAAAAGACCAGAGATTAAAACAGAGTCGAACAGAGTTCACATTTAACTCTAATAAAAAGATAACTTTTTGATTTGAATTCTTGAATAACTGACTTTAAGCAAGAATATCGGCTTCTGCTTAGGGTAATCGTTTCTCTTGCAAAAATATCGGGTTGTCTCACCGACAGTTCAAACGAAGGTAAGAATATCGTTTTCCTTATAGTTCCTTATAGTCATCCACAGACAGATCTGTTTTGCTGCATCACAGACATCCGATTGCTTCTGGCTAAGATTGAAACCCGACCGAATGACGTCACTCGGCGATTCTACCGCTTAGCTATGGGTACTCGGTAGAGGAAGGTTGACTTATATATATATACAATGTATACAATGTAAACACACGCCAGTAGTTTTGAGTGTTCAAATTCATTACTGAATGAACGATGCATAGATACGTGAGTAGCAACTGTTTTTTCAAAGTCTATCATTGCTCCATAGTGTTCAATCGGGGTGTGAGAGCGTATATATATATATATATATATATATATGAAGGTTTTTGTCAACTGAGGTAAACACCGTTTTACCTTCTTCCCAAGCACAGGTATGAACTTTTTATATGTATCACACACACCGCATATGCACATAATATTTTCCATCTACGCTATCGAATATTGTTATACTTTTGAATAAACTAAAATTTATTCTGTTGTTTAAACTATTTGTTGTTGATTCATTCCATGGATGCTCATCTTTTATATTTCTCGTCGTACATTTCTCTATTAGTTGTCGACATCAAAATACAATTAATATCAACCCGAGTTAATCTGGACAACAATAGACATTTTATTTTAAGCGTTAAAAATCAGGACCTTGTCCAGAATCCTAATAAAATTGAAATTCGCCTATTTGCATGTACTGAGCTTGTTCGGGATTCATGGCATTTTCTTTCTTTCCTTATTCTTAAAAAACCGTCTTTAAAGCCCAATTTTTTATTTTATTTCTCATTTTCATTTCTCTTTTTTCTCAAATTTATTTTTATTTTTCAGTTTATTTCGGCCATTTTGTTTTTTTGATTGGCGATTTTTTTTGTTTTGCGACACGTGCGTTTAATTTAATTTTTTCAGTCTTCCTTGCTTTTTCTAATATTTTGCATTGATTTTGTTATTTTTATTTTTTTAACAAAAGAACCCCACTTTTGTGTTATTTTATTGTTCGTATCTTTGAAGTAAATTTCTTCTTAAATCTTTATGTAATTTCTATAGTCTAATTGTTCTACTTCCGTTTTATTTTTTCACTGAGACTGCGCGTTACTCTAGTTATATATTCCGTTGCTTTGTAGCAAAACATTAACTTCTTCTTAATTTGATTTTTTACTTTCTGTTTCTTTCTTTCTTTTTCTTTCTTTTGTTTGTCTATTGTTTATTTTAAATATATTTCTTTTTTTGTCGATGAAGAACAAAACGGAAAAAAGGGTAGAATCTTTTAAAAATAACCGGAAAAAATCGGCTCGTTAAAAAGAACCCGTTTGATTAAAAAAAAAATAGCCACCGATTAAACGAGTAAATAGTTAGAAGGATATTATCATTGAAAATTGAAAAAAAAATGAAAAAAAGTGTGGTGGCTGCAAATGGCTAAAATTCTGAAACGGGAAAAATGATGTTCACCGAAAAATGACAAACCCAAAATGAAAAAGATACGCAACGAAGATAATGTAGCAGCCGGGGAATCACAATTTTGCTTGGAGTTTCCCCCAACCGAAGTTTTCGATCAACATTAGTGAGTTTCTGTAGAGAGCAGTTGGTCCACTTCTTTCTATTCACCGACCTGCAAACTTTCTATCTAGGGAGTTTCTTCATTATTTAGATATAGGGAACACAGTCCTGATGTTATGCCATCTATTTTTCAAACACCCTATATATATATATATATATATATATATATATATATATATAATTTTAAGGTGTGTCATATTTATATGATAAAATGCTCAATATCAGAGATAGAGCGTATGTAAATATAAAAGTGAACATTGAATTCAACAACTAAAAGCGACAGTCTGTCTCATGCTAAACTCCTGACGATTGCATTTAGCATGAAACAGGCTGTCGGGTCTAGGTATTGATTTCAACGTCTTATATATATATATATATATATATATATATATATATATATATATATATATAAGAAAAACCTAGTGAGCCAACAAATCTACCAAGGTTTTACCTAAACGGATCTTCAGAGGTTGGCCAACCTTCCCTGTAGATCCGTTCAGGTGAAACCTTGTTAGGTTTGTTGGCTCACTAGGTTAATTTTCTTATTCTGCTCTGCTTACGTATTGAGCGCTTTTTGTTATTGATTACTCGTCTCGGGTTTTTTCTTTGGGCTACGTACTGGCTCGGTCCAAATCGCTTTGGCTGATGTTCATGTACTTAGCTCTTTCTTATTTTACAACCATTTTTTCCTTCTGCGTATATACGCGGAGGGTTTTTTGAAACGCGTATAGTGATAAGTTTGCATTTATATATGTATGGCCTGCTGTTCATGCGATCCGTGTCGAACTTCTACACCGATTGTTTGTTATCAGTTCCAAAAAGTGTGGATCTTGCTACACAAGCTTTCACCACTTTAAACAATTATTTGTGCGGTTGTCAAACTAAGTGAGACGCTCATGCGTCGAAATCGACGGGAGAGTCTGTAATAATATATATTCAAAACATAAGAAACGGCAAAAGGAAGCTACTTCGTTATCTTTCCCAAGAAACCATGACAATTGATAGATATAACATTAAAGAAACTATGTTGAGTCATGATTAAATACTTTCTGAAGTGATATGACATTTATAAAAGTCTAATTAGAACCGATTTAGTCAAAATGATGCTGACATACACTACAAAAATATACCTAAAATAACCTACTTGGTCTGTATTTCTAATATTCTATTAAAACATACCCCTTCTTATGAAGAAGGAGAGAAATATTAAACAAATATTGAAAATATAAAATCAAAATGCTAGAAATCAAAATGCTAGATTTCTGAGAGAAAGATATAAATTTTCATGTCTGTAAAAGCCACTGATCCTAAGGGAGATAACTCTTTTTATCTTTCCCGAAGAGCTTTCAGCATATCTCTTTCATTTCTCTTTATCTGTTTTTTTTTTTATGAAAGAGATTATCATAAATTCAGATACTTACTGACAGCAGACGGCAGTGAACATATGTTTTATTCGTAACACAATAGTAAAGTCACCAAACATTAACCGGTTTGAAATATTTATAATGATCAATATTTAACGTTTAATTGTACTGAGTTATGTCTTATTAATGCCAGGTTACAATATAATTACGATTGGCAGAAAATAACTTTGTACTTTTTTTTTTTTTTTTTATAAGCGTTTCACCCCGAGCAAGGCATGTCACTGCCACTACTGTGCAGGGGGCTACGTAGAGTGGAGAAAGGCTGATTAAATATAGGAAATAACAGAGGGTGGGTGATAGGCGGGTGAGGATACCGAGAATGAGGGTTGGGTAGATGAGAGTTTTTGTGAGAATAGTTGGGAGTTAGTGTGATAGGAGGTGTCTATTGACCCTACATTTAAACACCTGGAGATTGTAACTGTCGGGAAAGCAGACTTGTGGAAGGGAGTTCCACAGGCGGGAAGCGCGAGAAAAGAAGCTGTTGGAGTAGAATTTACGGTTACATCTTATTTGTTTAACTGTAAAAGGGTGGGACCTAGTTGCTAATCTAGTATCTCGTGTAAATTCGTGCTTAGGCGGCACCAGTGATCTAAGCTCATCGGAGCAGAAGCCTATTCGATAATGATAAAATCATTGACGACTAAACGGGTCCCCGCACAGATTCTTTTGCTGAGAAGGGTGGCTAGATACTCTGAAAAAATAAAAAGACCTGCCAAAGACTAGATGAACATTCTTATCGGGTTATCGGCCATTTAGCACAATAGAGGCGACTGGGCTCCATAGCTGTGGAGGCAGCCAGTAGACTGATAACACGGCATCGGTCGATGAGAAGTTTCCTAGACTGAAGTCAGGGTAAACGTTTCCCTAATAGAATTAATGACCAATTCGTGCATTTAGGTTAGAGGACATCGGTTGTTGTTCGACCTGGGAAAGAATAGGTTCCGCTAGGCCTGCTTACTCATGACATCCTACTCATGAATAAAGCCCTCTCCAATTTTTAACCTCTTTTCTCGCACTTCCCGCCTGTGGAATCTCTTCTCCATGATTGCTTCCATGATAGTTTCCTTGACTTACTCTTTCTTCGACATCCCCTGTACTTTTTCCTTTTCCTTTTCATCTTCCCTTTTATCTCCTCTGTAATCCCTTTAGCACCAGTGGCAGTACTGCCTAGTTTGGAGTGAAACAATTTAAAAAAAATATATATGAATCGTGCTTCGCAGTGACCCTGTGACCACACCCGCCATAGGAACGATGATGATAATGATGATGATGCAATTTTCGTTTCAGTGAAATAAATTCCTGAAACTGTAAAAGTTGAGCCGGACAAAATAGTGATAACAATTTCATAAATGTTATTTCGATAGCTGAAAAAGCTAAAGATCAAGCGATTGAGTTTTTTCTCAGTTTTAAAAGTTAGAAACAGACTAAAAAATATGAACCATTTCCATAATTACAGGTTGTGAATAATTCTGATTTTGACTACAACTGTTTAATTCAAGGGTTGGAAAATTAATTTGGCTTGAGGTTCAATTTTGAGATGGCCGCGTTTAGCGGAGGTCCGTACCTTCTAAAACTGATAATCTTCATTCAGTCAGTTAATTGCCATACGTGATACACGTTTCGGCTATCATGTCTCGAAAGAGACATGACTGACTGGGTGGAAGATTACTCCGCAGTAGGTTGCCATTACTTTCTACGGTAGACTGGTTGCCCGCCAAGGCTATAGAACCCAATCTGTCCTATTATTTAACCCATAACTGGAGGAAAGTGATGAATTAATACCTTTCCCGAGGGTATTTGTGCGTAAGTGAATGCAAGGAATTCAAATGGAATTCAAACTCTGCTCCCTGATTTGTCGTTCCGAGTTGATATCCACGGCACCACAACGCACAATCTTCATTAGTTTACATAAATATTTCATTTAATTCGAAGTTTAAATAAAAGTTATATACGTAATACATATACGTAAATAAAACAAAAGAAAACAATAATGATACACAGAAAATGTTTTAGTAAAACTGTGCAAATACACATCCTTCAGCGCAAGAAATTCAATGAGACAAAAGCAACCCTCTCACACTTTCCAACAAGTCTTTTGAAATCAAGAGTGAGCTTGCTTGTTGAAAGTCTTCATCACTGCCTTTAAGTTAATGTCAGTCAGAGAATATCTATTGTTATTTTGTGGATGTTCATGCAAGAAAAACTTTGTTCACAGATATGGATGCAAAAAAAAAAATAAATAAATAAATAAAACATTTCCCCAGCAAAACTTTTCAAACATGGAAATTTGTCAGCACTAACATTTACCGTGAAAAGTTGGAGAAATGTTAGATTTAAAGATTTTTCTTGAATGCTTCCGTGGGCCACTGAAATTATGTGGCTGGCGGGCTCCGGCCCGCGGGCCAAAAATTGTCCACACCTGGTTTAATTATTTCTAGATGAAATTTAAATTTGATTTTGTTTTTCTCTGTTCACAACTACTATTAGCTGCAAAAGTTTTCATTTCAATTTTCGAATGACTCATAATTTTTAACTGTTGATTAAGTAAATTCCTTATGAATTTCAAGGCTATAAAAATATCACTTTGAAATTCACCTGTTCTATTTTTTTAAATATTTCTGCTTAAAAATATTGCAATAGACATCATACGTTAAGAAGGCAAGTTAAAGAAGTAAGACTGAAATTTGAAATTGAAATGTTATGAGAATGTTATCGCTTTTTTTTCGCTTTCCTTTTCCTTACTGAAACCAGAAAGCGTCTTTGTATGTGTTTGACCCTTTGTTTTCGATCAAAACAGAATATTCCATTATTTATTAGGGCGTGCTAACTAATTTAACCATATAGCGAACATAAAAACAAGTAGAATTATAATAGAGTGTTCTTATTTTACTGTTGATTTATTGAAATTAGTTGTTTTTGTTTGTTTTTTCGACTATTTATATTTATGTAGTATTGTTTTTGTTTTAATATAGCAATGATTAATGGTCATTTTCCTCACAGATGAAAAAGAGATTTGCGACAACAGAGATAGGATTCTACACAAGGATGATGAGTATATTATGGACGTACTTGGACAGAATATTTATGCAAGCATTGGAGGTTTAAGGTAAATGACAACGAAAAGGACACTTTTGCTTCAAAAAAAGAAAAAAGACAGTAGGAATTTATGGAATATAAAAGAGGATTTACAAAAATTCATACTCACAGAACATTTTTTTTTTAATCATATCACCCTGAGCAAGGCGGTAACGCCACTGATGTGCAGGGGGCTACGTAAGAGTGAAAAGATTGGAAAAGAGAAAGCCGGAAACAACACCCTAAACAGGGAACAAAAGATGAGCCTCTACACCTGTTCAATAGACGTGGGTGGAGTGTGAACCGGGCGATAGTTTAGTAAAGGTAAGCGACGCAGAGGGAAATTGCAAGTAAGTTATTTAGACAGTTTGAGTAAATGGATAGCAGAACAGGAAATAAAAGGGACAGATTATGGATACGAAGCGTAGGATAGGATTGTCCTGTTTGACGGATTTGCTTGTTTAATGGCACATCAACTTAATGGATAATTTAATGGATAATTTAATGGATAATTTAATGCCGGTATTTAATTTTTCATGGGAACTTTCAAGTATTAAAAATAAGTTATATAAAATTTAATACCGTCATTTAATTTTTCATGGGAGCTTTCAAGTATTAAAAATAAGTTATATAAAATTTAATGCCGGCATTTAATTTTTCATGGGAGCTTTCAAGTATTAAAAATAAGTTATATAAAATTTAATGCCGGCATTTAATTTTTCATGGGAGCTTTCAAGTATTAAAAATAAGTTATATAAAATTTAATGCCGGCATTCAATTTTTCATGGGAGCTTTCAAGTATTAAAAATAAGTTATATAAAATTTAATGCCGGCATTTAATTTTTCATGGGAACTTTCAAGTATTAAAAATAACTTATATATTATTATGCTCTCACTGTTGAATACATGGTAGATGATACTCAGCTTTTGTGTACATATATTTTTGTGTGGACAAAATTAAAAGAGGCGGTAATATGTGTGTTTTATCTTGTACATTTGTCATAGTAATGCTTTGCAAAATTATTTCGATTTCTTTTAGAAATTGTAGGATATTATATGGATTAATGTCATGAATGAGTTTTGTTTTTTCCGATTGGTTGGTTGATTTTTTAGGGGATTTTAGTTATTTAATACCGAATGATAAGTAATTAAACACAATTTTATGGCTTCAACTAAATATATTATGAACGCTATTGTATATCTTCTACAAAAGATAAAATGTATTTTGCTTATTTTATTTTATTTTATTTTATTATATTTTGGGAGCAGGTTAGTATGTTAGGAAATAACACACTAACCTGCTCCCATTCTATCAAACACTCTTCCCATCTGCCCAACCCTCATCCTCGCTATCCTTACTCATCTGTCACCTTCCTCCTGACATTCCCTATGTCTAACGACTCCTTCTCTTTACCTTCCCCTATGTAGCCCCATGCGCAATAGTGGCAGTGGAATGTTTTAAAATGTATTGTCGGTAATTTTGATACAAATATGTGTGAAAATAAATATTATATTAAAATGTATTGTAAGGTGTTTTTATATCAAAATTTTATTTTCATAATTTAATAGTATTTTATTTTTGTCTTGAGATTCACAGTTCGCTCATGGCTGGAACGCTAACAGATGCTACTACTCCGGATCCGGGTGGACTTGCGAACAACAGCAATTAAGTGGTGGTTACTTTCACACTCTTAAAAACCTTCAAACTTCCGACCGGAGCTCTTATTGTCAAGTGTAAAGAAGAAGAAGAAAAAGAAGAAGAAAAAGACTACTACTATTACTACTACTAATAATAATAATGATAATAATAGTAATAATAATACGACGATGACGACGTCTATGACGTATGTATAGTTTTTTTCTGTGGTTGACTAATTTATGAGAGATTGTAATGGTATATGAGAGAAATATTATAGTTATAGTATTCCAGTTCCTAAGTCGAGTAGTACAGACTTAGAATAGTTCTAAAAAGAACAATATACCCTTAAATGTGGATATATAAATGTGAACAATCTGCTCCGAAGATTGAATAAAAGATTTATGTTCGAAATTTATGGAAGGTTACCCGGATTGTGGAATAACTACTAAATAAAGCCGGAACGCAAAACGATCAAAAATGTTCTGATATTAACAGCAAAGATGAGCACATTAATCCATGTGTAACGAATGCAAATAATGACCACTCCCCATTAGGTCGGTGTATGGAGCAAAAATTATTATAAAATAAACAAATGAGCATTGGCATACAAATGCGCTAGAAAAAGATGACGGCATTCAAATCCTAAATTCACGTTGTTAGCGTGTTTAAGAGTCATACATGTTCTCGGGATTGTAGTGGAGAGGTTTCCAGTTGCCTTCTCCACAGTGATTTTATTGAGACACCACTCCCCTATTCAGCTGGACTGTTGTCTCATTAAAAGTTCTTCCAACCTTCATTAGGTTTCTTTTGTAGTTCTACAGACTTAATAACCACCGACCTAGCAGTAACTTAGAGTGGGAACATCGGTTTAGTCCCCGACCTTCCGACAGTAGATTTCACACACACACACACACACACACACACACACACACACACACACACACACACACATATATATATATATATATATATATATATATAAGTTCCAAGTTAATGCTATACAATTTTTAATTCAAAGTACTTTAATTTTCCTCGATTTAAAATGAGAGATGAATAAATAAATAGAATGAATAATTATATCAGCATTCAGATTGAAAGATTAAAAAAGAATTCGTAAGTGATAATCAGAAACTTGAATTTAAAAGTAAAATTTTATATATACTTTTCCCTTTTTCCTCGTATAACGCTTTGATTGAAGTTATAGATTGCTATCTATTTTAGTTGCTGCTACAGTTACAATTCCTCTCGCGGTGTTGTTTATTATTATTATTTGGTTTAGTCAGAGATCCCCACTAATTAAAATAATATCACTGTAAAACAAGTATTAATCATAAAAATGTGCGAAGAAAAAATGAAGAAAAGGCTTACATGTCAAAAAGGAAACATTGCGAAATTAATTTCTAACAATGAAAATATGAAGGAAGACCTAAGTAGATTCATTTTCGTAGCCCTGCCTAAGAAGCCATGTACAAATAAATTCGAGCTCTATTGTACAATCAGCCTAATAAGCTACGTAACAAAATTTATTACCTAAATTCTGATGACTGGATAGAGCGCATAGCAGAATTAGATTGTAAATTGAACAAGAACAGGACAGATTATTTAAAGACACTGAAACAAAATTTACAATATTTATGGCCAGAATGCTATGAGAAAGAGCAATAAAAAATCGAATTTATGTATGACTACGTTTTATAGATTATGCCAAAGTGTTTGAAAATTACGTCACAAAGAATTGTTTGAACTTCTAGGTAAGCTTTATTTGTTTGGAAACAATATTACAATAAGATAGAACTTATATTGGGAATAAGGCGTATCTGTAAAAGGATAGAAAATAAATTCTTTAAATGCACAAAAATAGAAAGGAGAGTAAGACAATGTTGCGTCTTCTCACTAGACTTATATATTCCTTAAAATCAAGCAAAGTATTCGAAGTTCTACCAGGACTGATTACTGGCGGCCACAATCTTAGCAACATAAGTTATGCAAATGACAAACTGTTGTAACTATTTGTCATTTGTATAACAAGCAGTGAGTCGAAAACGCGTGAGAAAATCAACCACTTGCGTAAGAGATTGAGTGATTGAAAAGTTCATGGTATGGACACCAGCAAGATCTGTGTAAGAGTTTCCCAGCCACTTTGCGTGATGGGCATTAAAGTCACCAAACATATATTAGCTAAAGGATGAGAGGAAATTGCCTTGTCTATATGGTTCGAGATGTTGTCTAGTACGGAACACTAAGGAGAGGAATGGCAGCGGCAGAGAAAGAAAAGATAGCTAACCGAGCTTAGTAGAGAGAAACGGAGACACATGTAGGAATGGTCTGGAGATTTATGAGAGATCATCCTGGCTAGAGAGAGATATTTGCTAACATAAACTCCAAGACTATGCATATGGACATTGAAGTCCTACCTAAAGAGGGGAAGGTAACCCGGGATATAGAAATCAAAAGAAGAGATGGAAGAGTCAAGGTTACTTTTACAAAGAGCTAAGATGTCAGGGAGTTTTTGTGGAGAAAGCATTCAACACTGTAAAAGTTGGTACAGATGCCACGGACATTCGAGAAAGAGGGGTTGACTGGTTCAGGTGTTTTTTTGTTTAGCTGGTTCAGTTTATTTCTTTGATTGTGTGTCATCATGATTACAGATTTTTTGGTAGGGTGATGCTTAGAGTAGTAGTATCAATCGGTCGTCAAATGCAACATGTATTTGAAGGGAACCGGCGCAGTCTGCAGCATAATGTGGCCTACAGAGATAACTATCCATGCGTGATATGGCACTACAAGAACAACAACAGTATTCAACTGACCAGAGCAGCTTCTCACGACGATACACAAAAGTTCGGGCTCCTAACTACCAGTCGGAGGTAGCAACCAGGAAACTGTAAATTCCGGACCCTCAATATGAAGGTATATTTCCACATCCAACCACATTACCAAAAATTTCAGATAGTAGCACTATTAAGACCTGAGGAGAGGAAATAAAATCGGGAACCCCTTATTAAACAGGCAACAGGGGATTAACCTCCACTCAGTTCAAAAGAAGGGGGTGAAGCATGAACCGGGCAGTAGTAAGGTCTAGCTACTGTAATTGTAAAAAGAAAGTTAAGGAAAACAAGTTTATGTTTTAACTTAAAGCCTAGAGATATCTACAAGAGAATTTTAAGATAACTTTCCATGTGACGACAAATGTTCACTTAAGAATGTCTAAAAATATTTTGCTGTCATAATGTCTACAACCAAAACATCAAGGGCTGACTGCGAAATATTAAATTTCAAAATTTATGCAAACGCTTTGCATACAATATTTAAAAAATTTATACTTAGAAAAAATAGGTTCAATTACCAGAGAAGAAATGTGCTTTCATCAGAATATTAACTGAGTTGAGTGAAACTCAAAATTCATGATGGAGATTTTTATTTCACTTATTTTCTTTAGTTAAGGTTTCAGCGAAAAACATTAAATTACAATTGAATTGAACAGTTGTGATGATGGTGATCGGGTTGAGGGATAGGAACATTCACGTGTTACGACCGAGATGGTACGATGTTTTATTTTTCTGTTAGTTTATTACACCAAGGCCAAAAAGCAATAATTAGTGACTAATGTAATTTTAAACCTAGTGGGTAAACTAAACCTAGTGGGTAATCGTTTAAATGGGATTATCAAAATTAACTCTGAATGTTTGTGATAAGTGTTGATTCAGCCCGTGTTTCGATAAATCTGGAAAACTGTTTTGTTATCACGGACAGAATATTTTTTTTAAACTGGTATCTAAATGAACGTAGTTATATCATCCACACTGAATCCATAGTAAACTTTCATAGTGTGGAATTAATAAATTCGAAACATTTTAAACACCTCGGCGTATTGGTTCAGTTATAACAAATTTAGTAGAGGAGAAAACGAAATGAAACATGGAATAGGCTATGGTTTGTTTTTTTCTAACACTACAAGATGCTTCATAACCTCCAAAATAAGATCTCGAGTCATGTTCTTAGACATCAACGTCAGTCTGAGAGGTTCGTATGGATGTCATGCATGGTAACAAGCTTGTTTAGAAATCTGAACTGTCAGCTCTACCCACCTGCTTTCTCAGACCAATGATTAAAGATAGCTTTGAGAAAATTAATCCTGTAAGTCGTAGCGAGGAAAATCCTTAATCGAACCTTGTTAGCTGCCACTACAGAATTACAAATAATTGTACTAAATGACAAAAAATCACTTCGCAGTGAAGAATTTCATCACCAACGAGAGCTAAACTGGTTATCACAGGTAACACAAAGAGTAAATAATGCCTTAATCGAGATGCTGACATTCCACACTACTTCAAACAAAAGATGGGAAAGCAAGCTCCCGTTAATAATGAAAGGGCGATAACAGCTACAAGATTTCAGAAACCTAATTTCCTAAAGTATATTTAAGAAAAAAATTATGAATTTCAACTTTGCTGTTGTCTAAGTGAATACCAAATATTTCCTTATAAAGAAAAAGCTAATATTATCATTACAGCTTACTTAATATTTTCACATTAATTTATTGTTTTTTCAATAATCTTTAGATATTTCTAAACAAGCTTACCATGCATGACATCCATACGAACCTCTCAGACTGACGTTGAAGTCTAAGGACATGACTCGAGATCTTATTTTGGAGGTTAGGAAGTATCTTGTAGTGTTAGAAAAAAAATAACCATAGCCTATTCTATGTTAAATTTCGTTTTCTCCTCTAATAAATTTGTTATAACTGAACCAATACGCCGAGGTGTTTAAAATGTTTCTTATTTTAATTCCACACCCTGAAAGTTTACTATGGATTCAGTGTGGATGATATAACTACGTTCATTTAGATACCAGTTTTTAAAAAAATATTCTGTCCGTGATAACAAAACAGTTTTCCAGATTCATCGATACACGCACTAAATCAACATTTATCAAAAACATTCAAACAGAGTTAATTTTGATAATCCATTTAAAGGATTATTTCGAACTTTTGTTCTCATCTTGGTTGATATAGGTGTTATAATGAGAACAAAAAGTTCGAAAAATAAGAACAAAAAATTCGAAATAATTCCAAAAGATTATTGAAAATCACTCATCTCTGAAATAAAATACAAATTATGGCACGAAGCCACTAACATAATCTAGTTGTCAAAATCCACCTGACACTGAATATAAAAGGCTCCAAAAATACACCATTAAAGTATTTCGGAACGGTGGCGTAGTGGATATAGTAGTTGGTTACACATGTGTTAGTATCATCTAGTAATCATGAGTTCTATCCTTGGACTTGGAAATGAGAGTACCAAATTCCAACAGGATCTTTCGCAATAACCAACTAGATGAACCCCATCAGCCAAACTATGATGACGACCAGAGTGTATTTTATCGAAACGTTGTGTCTATTATAACACCTATATCAAGCAAGATGAAAACGTAAGTTCGAAATAATTCCAAAGATTATTGAAAATAATCTCATCTCTGGAATAAAATACATACTTGTTTTTTATGTCTTGTCTTCAATATATCATGTGAGTATTAAATTATTTTCTTTCCTTTTTAAGCATCCTAGAAACTAACACTTTCTCTTTTCTGAATCTCAGTAAGAGTATCCTTAAATGCCCATTTTATGGCATTTTCAGCCTCTTTCTGTAGAATCACATCTCTTTTATTTCAAATATCTTCTTTTGTGAGGGGACTGTCCAGCATTCATTGCCATTCAGCAATACTGTTCAGTATTATTTTCTAAAGATATTTTTCTGTTTCTTCATTCTTTGCTTTGATTTTGGAAGGCACCATTCTCTTTCCCACACTTAACGGTCGCACTATTCGTTCCGAGTTAAAAGTTACCTTCAAAATAACCCAAAAATATTTCAACAGATTTTTATTAACACACCTGTAGTTTTATTTCTAATTTTTTAATGGTTTTCCCTCAAGCAAGGCAATAAAGCCATAGGGAAAATGGATTATTTCAAAATAATCCCTCAACCACAAAAGAAGCTGTATTAAGACTTATATTACGTAACAGTTTAATATTCTTTTCTTTCCTTCGAACAAACATTTTCAGTTTCTTAACTTTCAGCGTTTCACTTTTCGTCATGTATTAAAATACTTCGCAGATATTTAAATTTCTGTATTTGCTTGCGTTTGGCATATCCTGTTCGTAGCTCACATATTGGGCGGTTACGCATATCAAATGTAATTCGGCTTCTTTTTAATGCATCGAAAAAGAGAGAAAAAAGAAAGGAAGAAAACCAACGAAAAACTCCAACGATTACGTCATTAAACATTTTACAACTAATTTTTACATATAAATTCTGATTTCGAAAAACTCTTTGAAAACAGAGCACGTAAGATTATTAAATATTTCTAGATACGACAAAAAAAAATTATTTCAAACGATCAGTCATCACGCTGGTAATGTACTTACTACTGGATAGTATTAATTGATAATATTGAACATTCTTCCTAACACAATCGACGCTATGCATTCATACTTTACATTGTAATTTGTTCATATAGACTAGAATACAGTTTAGTGACTTTAATCAACTTGTATTATTTACCGAAACATGATTTTCTGCATCTGTAATAACAGAGCCTCTCTCGTCTCAGCAATGTCTTATATTTCTTGTTCCAAATAAACGAAATTACCAGACGTGTCCCCAGTGTCGTATATTATATGCATTAAATAATTCCACCATATTTTATGGCAAATTTTTTGGGTTAACCAAAATATATTCATAGTGCAATAATTAACCAAGAATAGATGGCAATCATATTTGAAGATATCATTTCATTTGTTATATTCCTGGCGTGAATGAATTTTGTTTCTTATTACAGATTAAAATTATTAAAAGAATGTATAATTAATAGTCTTGAATGATGGCAATATATTTATTTTCTGATTTCTTTATATATACATATCTATGTATGTAGGTGTGTGTTTGTGTGTGTGTGTGTGTGTGACTGTGTGTGTGTGTGTCACTGAGTATGTGAATCTGAGGCCTATATTCGTGCGCATGTGCATTTACGTCAATGGAAACGCCAGATGAAGGTTTAAAGTACAAAACGCATGTTTATTAATATATACTTGATAGCTCTGTTATATTACTTTGAGCACTGTTTTATGAACACCAAGAAAATATTTATATATGTCTACTTGTGTATATATGTATATTTATTAATATCAATTTATATATATATATATATATATATATATATATATATATCAATATCAAGATATATATATATAACTATATAATCATGAATTAAAAATACATTGCGACACGGAAATTTCTATGTTTCAAAATTTCTATCTCGTCGATATTAGATGTTAGTTGTGAAAATGATTAACATTTAAATACAAGAAACAATCCGTTTTCTATTTATGTAGGAAGACATAAAATTTATGTGTGTGTTCCTTTTAACTAAAGTTATATATATATATGTGTGTGTGTGTGTGTGTGTGTGTGTGTGTGTGTGTGTGTGTGTGTGTGTTTTGAGAAACAATTTTTAATTAATACAAATTAAGTCAAACATGAACGAAAGTCTTTTGGATAATTTTTTTAGTTTGCCATGTAATTTTTAATTGTTCCATACCTGAACACTTTTAGAATTCTTTTTTTCTATGAGAAAATTTTAAAATGTACCTCTGCATTCTTTCAACTAGATATTTACATTGGGTGTGATAGTTTATTGTACATAAACAATAAACTATAATTTGTGATGATAATTTGGAAAATATCCCGATTTCCAATTGAGCAACTCTCTCTGTTATAACATGTATAGGTACAGGTTAACACAGTCGCAAAAAAGTTTCAACCACTATTTGGCAGTGATATGTACCTTTGATTGTGCCGCTGTTAATCGACTCGTGCGACAGATGTAAGAAGTGGTGGTTTGTGTTGGTTGGTTTGACATGGTGGCTTCCAAGTATCTGAAATTGGACCCTTCATCCAGTGGTTCGTCGTTTATGACGACGCTAGCATTGACATACTCTGTATGTCTTTGTGTCATGCTTCACTTGATATGCGGTGGTCATTTCAACGAGTTTCTTGGTCCGGTCTTCCAATTCACTCTTACTGCATGCCATAAGGCCGGTATCGTTTCTAAAACTCCAGAAGTGTTCTAACAGGAGATAGATAGTGCGACACAGAGATCCGAAGGCGAATTGGCATGGCAAAGGACGCGTTCCAGAAGTTGAGTAAAGTAATAAGACACAGGAAAATTTCACTAGAAACAAAGAAAAGAGTGCTGGATTGCTATGTGATGTCAGTTCTTCAATACGGCAGTGAATGCTGGACAATATCATCAAAAATGAGGACAAAACTGGAAGCAACGGAAATGGGCTTCTACAGAAGGAATCGTGGAATGGGAATGCAAGCAACGATGAGGTGCTGGAAAGAATGGCAACAAAAAGGAAATTAATACTGAGCATCAGGAAGAGACAACTGAAGTTACTGGGAGACATGGAATGAGGAAGGAGAGCTTGGAGAACCTGATAGTGACTGGCCAGATAGAAGGAAAGAGAGACAGAGGAAGGCAGCGGATAACATATTTGCAGGGCCTGATCAGGTGGATGGCGGAACGGGGGTTGCAAGGTGTAACAGGAGCAAACATACTAAGAACCATAAGTGATAGGGAGACGTGGAAAACCATTATCGTCTAAGTACTGAAAGGAAAGGCCACATAGAAGAAGAAGATACTACCGACAGAGATAAAAGTGTTGTGCTTGTGGAGGGTTTTCTTTATATTTCTCTGCAGTGACAAGTTGAAGAGGCTTAGAAAGAGTAAGCATCCCTGTCTAACGTCGATAGTTGTCTGGGAATAATCTCTCACTTAATCAAATGCATTCGTAGCATTCGTTATGAAGAGCCTGGATTGGTTAACTTTTATGAGCTCTTCTTCAATACTGAATTCTCTGAAGACCTGACAGCAATTATCATATCAAACCCGATAAAATCCTTTCTTTAAATCAAAGAAATTATGCGATAGTTCCCCCTGATTTTGAAGAATAACTACATTCTTGGATTTTTAAACAGTTGGGGATAGTATCGAGCATGATTTTATTGGGTTGACTGATCAGGGTTATTGTTCTATAATTCTGGTATTACTGATATTTTCTTTGGCAGATATATTACAAGTGACTAAGTTCATTCTTTTGATAAATTTTTCTCTTTCCAGATCCACAGATACGAAGCTCTTCGGGCACTGAAAGTTTTTTCGCTAGTTCAGAGAGCACATCGTCTACCCAAGGTTACTCACGAGGTATCAATTTCCTTACTGCTGTATCTATCTCTTCCTCCACCTCCTCCCCTAGTATTATTACGGATTATTTTCACCATCTGTGCGGTACTGGCCGGCTTGAGCTAAAGAATTATCTGAATGGAGTTCGTTTTTAAACCGACGGTCACAGTATTTCTTTCTACTTATTCAGAACGTTTTCCCTATGAGTATCTTGCGGTCATTATCGTTTATGAGAGCTGCTCTTGACTGGTTGGTCTTGGTTTAGAATATTTGAAGATATTGTAAGCTTTTTCCTGTCATATGATTTTCTACGCCCTCTAAATAGAGCTGCATTGCTCCTCTATTCATATTTTCCTGGCTACTCATAACTTCTTCCTGATATCTCACGTTTTGGTACTATGTTCGAGCCTCCACTCGACAAAGTACACCACAACTTGATAGAGATGCTCAACAACACAGGTATATTCGAGAAAGTCATTAGATTCATCAAGAACCTCTACTGACAGCAAACCGCCTGTATACGGACAGGAAATGAGTCCAGCAGATATCCAAAAATAGAAAGTGGTATAAGACAAAGATGTGTCTTCTCGCCGGATCTATTCAACCCTTAAAGCGAAACAGTTCTGAGAATATAATACAAAGAGAGGCCGACAGACAGAAAAAATAAATCCGATATAGAAGCTGCACTGGCTAAACTGAATAGAAACAAAGCAACTAAACCAAACGCCATTGTAATAGAAATGCCGTCAGTCTTTAGTGATTTCGGCGTAGACTAAATTATAAAATCAATAAATGAAATCTACAACAGTCGTGATATACCGGAAGACGTAGGCAGATTAATTTTTAAAACACTGTCTAAGAAGCCAGGCGCAAAATAATTTGAATTCGATTGAACAATCAATTTAATCAGTCACATAACATGACTCATTATCAGAATCCTGAATCAGAAACGGGCCAGAACACAAACAGTGCGGTTTCGTCAAGGACTCCGGAACAAGGAACACAATATTTATGCTTAGAATGTTTTTTTTTTGTTTTTTTTTATAAGCGTTTCACCCCGAGCAAGGCATGTCACTGCCACTACTGTGCAGGGGGCTACGTAGAGTGGAGAAAGGCTGGTTAAATATAGGAAATAACAGAGGGTGGGTGATAGGCGGGTGAGGATACCGAGAATGAGGGTTGGGTAGATGAGAGTGTTGTGAGAATAGTTGGGAGTTAGTGTGATAGGAGGTGTCTATTGACCCTACATTTAAACACCTGGAGATTGTAACTGTCGGGAAAGCAGACTTGTGGAAGGGAGTTCCACAGGCGGGAAGCGCGAGAAAAGAAGCTGTTGGAGTAGAATTTACGGTTACATCTTATTTGTTTAACTGTAAAAGGGTGGGACCTAGTTGCTAATCTAGTATCTCGTGTAAATTCGTGCTTGGGCGGCACCAGTGATCTAAGCTCATCGGAGCAGGAGCCATGAAAGTACTTGTAGAAGAGGCACAGGGAAGCTACATCACGCCGGTGTGAGAGCGGCTGCAGCCGGTCTGCCAAGTCAGTATCAACCACGTTACAGATCCTCCTTTGTATTTTGTCAAGAAGCCCAAGGAGAGCAGCAGGGGCACCCGACCAGATATGGCAGCAATATTCAATACACGGGCGGATGGTAGATTTGTATATGTGCAGAATAGTTTCAGGTGGGAATGTTATGAGAAAGGGCAATAGAAATGCATAAAGACGAATAGCTGTTTTTTATTAATTACGCAAACACAAAGTACGCCACAAAGACATGGTAGAGACCTTCAGCAATCTCGACATATTCAGGAAAAACATTTGATTAACAAGGAACCTGGGGCGCTCTCTACCTTTCCACGGAAATGGACTATTCGAATCACTATATAAAATAATAATGATTATACCTCGAGGAAGGAAGTCGAGTAAGGAAGTCGAGTGAGCGAGTCAGTCGGGTATTTCCGGTATTGCACCGGAAGTATTCTACTAGTCAATCTATCACGTCTCTACGACAATACTGTATACTAATTACCATGTTCAGTATTCTACTAATCCTCACCTCTTGTAAATACTTCTCTTTCCTGTCAATACACCTACTTTTATACTATTACGTTGTTTTGTATTATTTCACATAATTCTGTTACCCGACGTAACTGAACCTCTACTGCGAAATAATTTTCTCCCAGTCAGTCATGTCTCTAAAAAGACATGATCACCCAAGCGTGTATCACGTATGGCAGTTAAATCCCTGATCTGAAATACAGATGCAAAAATAAACGTGCCTGTTTTTCATAGATTATGCAAAGGCATTCGACAAAGTACGCCACAAAAACTTGTTAGAGATGCTCAGCAACCTACACTTATTCGGGAAAGACATTAGGGACACGGTATATATATATATATATATATATATATATATATATATATATATATATATACCGTGTCCCTAATGTCTTTTTTATATATATAAAAGTTTGAGCCTGATCACATCTTCCCACTCAGCTCTCGTCACTCGTTACACAAATCCAGAGCTTCTTTCGTGTTCAATGGCTACTTTTAATTGCGTGGCGTTCCCAGAACTCTTTCAGCAGTTTTGAGTCGGATTCGCGAGTATCAATCTCACTGACAAGTTTGGAAAATTTTAGGATCAGTCACATTTTCTAAATCAAAAATGTTGCAGTCTCTGAGGGCAATATTTAGCGTTCAGCTTCATCCTGAAACTTGTCATCACAAGATCATGGACGATGCTGATTCTGTTCCAGGGAATATCCTTATTTTCGCATTGTTGAAGCTAGAAATGAACCGTTGCGGAACAAGAATAGAGTCAATCTGGTTGGGAAGCTCTTTACTAGATGAGTGCTAAGTTGTAGTAGTTTAAAGTCCATGTCATCGCCATCTTGACACTCTAATTTCCTTCAACGTTCTTGTATGTACCTGTACCTACGTTGGCATTTTAATCCTCTTGTTTAATGATTATGTTTTTCTTGTGGCCTTTGGCTATAGTGGATTCTATAAACTGACTAGCAGTATAGCCCGGGGTTTCTCGGGTGTAATAAAAACTTTAAAACTAATCCATGGTCCTGGAGCTCAGACACTTTGGACATTGGCACGAAAGACTAAAAAGCAATAGTTGTTTCCAGTTAAAGCGAAACTGTAGACTGAAAGAAAAATGAATGGAATGAAATCAAATTTTGATTTCCTGGTATCGATATCAAATAAGTTTTTCGTCGTAAACTGAATTTTGATAGCTAAATAAGTTCTCTGAGTAAATGGTATCATGGCTGAAACTAAGAACTACAATTATACCTACGTAGAGCCAAACCCGAAGCAAAAACTAAAATAAAAGGGCTGAAAAAATACAGACATACAGGCAGATAAACAGACACACACACAAACATCTTGCCTTTTATATATATATATATATATATATATATATATATATATATTATCGATTTTCTGCGCTATTGTAAAAACTGCAACCTTGAAACTTCTGGATATCGTTTCTTATGTCTTTCTCTATGAGTGTATCAAATTTGATTAAAATCGGACCACTCCTATAACCCGATTTTTTCGATTATCAATTTTCGATATTTATCGGGGGTACCTCGACACAAAGCCTAGCTAAGAACACTCACAGACGCTTATAGTACAACTGTGTAAATTTTCAAGTTAATGGGTTCAGGCGTTTCGGAGTCTATAGGTAACGGACGCACACACACAGACACACACACACAAAGTTCCATTTATAAATAAGTTTAGATACAACTTTCTCACCTGAAATTGGAGCATAAACCGATACGATCGTAATGTTGTGTGGTTTGGCTGCTACAAAGATAGAAATGAGTGCAACTAATGACACTTCTTGTAATATTTTTACTGACAATGAATGTCACTCTCATATTTATGTCTCTTGACTTCTCCTAAATTTTGTATCTATCCTCTGTTGGCGTTTAACCGATATCAGCCCATCTGTCTTCGGACAGCCCAATAATGTCTCGGCGATAGAATTAGATGTTGAACTCTACTGCAGGCATAGAGGGTGTGAATCTTCAACGTTCCGATTAATATACAATTATATAATGAGATTAAGGGTGTTTGGAGATTTTGTCACTTATAGGATATACGAAACATGCCCAAGAACAGAGGGTAACATCGAACAACCTGCCTAAACAGCCGGTGTAAATAAGAACAAGCACTTGAAATGGCACTTAAAGAAGAATCTTTGCTAGGACCAAAAACAAGAATTTGTGGAGAGCCGTGAAAATCTACATCCTGAATGGCCACTTCACGTAAAAATTTGTTGGTTATTTATTTAGTAAATCTAATTATTTAGAATGTGTCATAACAGACGACGAAAAAATAAAGCAGAAATTGGAAAAGACATTGCAGTGGTAAAATATGTTTTCCAAAAGCTAAGCAAAGTAATAAGAAAAAGAAAAGTTAAAACCAGAAAAAATTAATTTTCTACAATGTGTTATAACAGACGACGAAAAATAAAGCAGAAATTGGAAAAGACATTGCAGGGGTAAAATATGTTTTCCAAAAGCTAAGCAAAATAATAAAAAACAGAAAAGTTAAAACCAGAAAAAATTTATTTTCTATAATGTGTTAAAACAAACGACGGAAAATGAAGCAGAAATCTGAAAAGGCATTGCAGTGTTAAAATACGTTTTCCAAAATCTAAGCAAAGTAAAAGGAAATTGAAAAGTTAAGACCGGAAAAAATAGTAAAAGTAAGCTGTGTAGTATGGATCCTCAGTGAATTCTGGACAATTTCCTCACTGGTGAGAAGACGTGTGGCAACAGAAATATGAGACTAAAACTTAAATAAATTTGTGTGAAACTATTTCATCACGACATCAGGTTACTTATTGCTATTGACAGCATTTCTTGTTTGATTTTTATTTTGTTTTTTACAACAATGTTCACTCTGTACAAGGTGCAAAAGCCACTCGAGGGAGGGGACTACAGAGTAAACACTACACAGAATATTTTGGGAAAGATAACAATTAGCCCTAGTAAATTGAAAAAAGATATAAGGAACAAAAAAGAATATTTTTTATTTTGAATCATAAATAGATAATTAAAATTTATAGAAAATATAATGAGGAAGAAGAGCTAGGAGAATTTAACACTCACAAAACATACTCCAGACAAGAGTGGCAGAGTGGAACAACAAATGACTTACATACCAAGTATGTATCAAGTATTTACTATGTAAATGTAAAATGCAACAGAAATAAAAAGTTCGTAAAGAAATAATGGAGATTCATGACCGCCTAAGTCCTACAATTTCATGGTATATGAAATAACGGTTTGTTTTTTTGTTTTTTTATTTAGTAATGGTTTCTTTTATTGAGTTTCATTAGTAGTAGATATAAAGTTTTGGAAAGAAGGAAATAACAATTTTAAAATTTAGAATTAAGGGTGCCATCTAGACTTTTTAGTGTTGCTTAATTTTCAACCACTGTGAACTCATTAATAGACTTATTGTTTTTTTACATCTTATCAACCATTTTTGCGTTATTTAAAGTCGTAATCTTCTTTGGATAATAAAAACGATTCTTTTTTTTGGTCGCCATTGAATAATAAGTTAACAAATATTTGAGAATAACATTGATTTTTCCAAATACAATTTCCATATATTTAACCCATAAATCAGAGAGAGGAGATGAATCCGTACCATTAATAAGGGTATTTACACGTAAGTTAATGTAACGAACACAGCTGAAATTTGAACTTGAGACTCGGATTTTTCATTCCATGACGCTATCCATTACAACCTCAGCTCATCTCTTAAAATATGAATCAATAAATAATGAGATAATCACGAAACCCCCATCGTTAAACTTGATTTACGATTGACTAACTAGAATTCTGTTACATTTTGTTTGTTGGGAAAAGAAGTAGCAGTATTGATTTCACGAGTTTCTTTAAATTCAATAGCATCATTGTCGTTATGTTCAGTTCCATGATTGGATCTGTTCGGACATTCGATGCTCAGATGAGCATGTGACGAGTTCCTCTCAAATATCTGGATAGAAAGCCAAAGAAATGTTAATTTATGGGTGCCTTTTGTTAAGACTGTAAACCTGGCGGAATCTATCCCTCTAAGGACAAAAACAAATATTCTCCAAATTGAAGTCTCATTTAGTCACGGTCACGTGTCTGGTAATTAGACCAAAGGAACACTCCAATCTAGACGCTGATTTCAGTCTAGGATTCTTTTGGCCTCAGCCTAAGGCACCATTGACGCCAGCCTAGGACGCCGTTGATCTCAATCTGGGATGTCATTGACCTCAGTCTAAGGCACCGTTGACGTCAATTTAGGACACCGTTGACCTCAAACTCGGACGCCTGTTATGTCATCCACGCCCTGGCTACATCCACATTGATGGAGGTTAATTTTCCCCATTGTGTTAGATGTCATTAATAATCATCTAACAGAGTAGTATACTTCCAACCTTCAATGGCTCTCGTTTTTAATACTGCTGGGTATCTCGCCCCCTTCATCACAAGAAAATCTTGGTGGCGGGGAAAGGTTTAATCTCTGATGACCCGTCTATTCAGCCTACATAAATTTAGCTTAATATAATTTAAAAGAAATTAAGTTAATTTTGCAAGTTCTTTTGAGTGAAAGTTATACGATTCCATGTTTAGGTCTGTTGGTTATAATATCTTGGGAATGGCGGCTAAACCCCCCTCTCTTAAATTTAGAGAGCAATGCTACAAATACGTACTGTGAGTTTTCTTAACAAATAAAAACATACAACTCTTGGTCTTATCCCTAATTTCATGCCTCGAAATCAGAAGGCTAGGGAATTTGACTGTAATTTTTTTTATGTGAATATCATTCTTACTTTGTGAATATATATATATATATATATATATATATATATATATATATATTAAACACAAATATACATATTCTTTCCCACTGGTATCACAACTCTGATTTTGATGCGTAACGAAATGGTCAGGTGCTGATTGAAAACTAATAAGCTAACTATAATATAAATTATAGCCCTGTTACTATACAAGTAAATCCCAATTTTAGAATAGTTATAACTAATTTATTAACCATAATTTTACAAGAAATGGATGTGAGAGAATAGCGTTTCACAATTCGATATTGGCACCAAAATTCGGTACCAGCTTCTCGAGCCACCCAGGAATCGCGTCAACTTATCTCACCAGAAACTTTTGTGGTATGGAAGACATAACTTCCTGCATTCTTCCAAAGTTCTTCTAAAGTGTTGGCTTCATTTACTAGACTTGCTTCTTGAAAAAAAAAAACAAAGAAAATAGTCACAAGATGTTGTCAGGATTCCTAGCTGGCCACTCATACATAAAATAGGGAATTACTTTTCAATCGCTATAATATATATATATATATATATATATATATATATATATTACACGCCATAGTCATTAGTCCACCGCAGTGTTTTAAAAAAAATGATGTATTTCGTACTATATTTTAGTATTTATCATCAACTGAATAATTGTACATGAAAATATAATGGTTATTTTGTTAATTCTGCACAATAACATGTACATTAAATGAATTTATAAATATTTAATCACCTATATTCCAGTTTCATCAATTAAATAATGAAAAAATTTAGGGCGATTCGGGCGAGTTCATTTTTCTTCGTTGCCGTGTAAAATTTTGCAAAGTAATAATAACAAAAGAACAATTCTATTTTCATTTAGAATTATCCATTTGGCAATAAATACAAAAATAGTATGAAATACGTCATTCCTTTTTTAAAAACTGGTGCGACCTAATAATTATGGACAGTAGTGCATATATGCGGGATTCTTTATATCAACCAATCAACACTTAACAAAATTTGTTACGAGTATAGTAGCAAAATTTTAAAATAAATTTGAGATGACTGACATTTAATACCGTGTTACAATTACCTTCTCTGTTTATCTCCCTTGCAAAGGGAACGCTGGTTTACAAAACATCTTAAACATTACTTTTTTACAAAACATCTTAATCATTTAATTTTAAAAGTTTCTAACAAAGCGTATTAATGCGTGTTTACAAAAATCACCTTCACAACGTCTACACTTGTACTGATTTGCTTCGCAATTCACAGCTGAGAATGACCTTGAGAAATATAGAAATTACTTGGATTAACAAATTAATATGGAGCCTTCCTTGACGAATTTCAACTTAACATAATTAAAGGACCAAAAATGATTATTGTGAAAATAAATAGACATAATGTCTATATTATTTAATAAAACAAGCTTGAATAGATATATTTATATATAGTCATCCGCAGACAGATCTGTTTCGCTGTCGTCAGTCGGCGATTCTACCTCTTAGCTATGGGCCATCGATATATATATATATATATATATATATATATATATATATATATATATAAGAAAAATAAAGGCAGACACGTTATTCCATGGCAAATCGGAAGTTTAGGCCTATTTCAGGCAAACCATCATCAGCTTCCGTCTTTATTGTACAAAGGATTTTACACTATTCGTGTAAAATTCCTTGTTCAATAAAGACGGAAGCTGATGATGGTTCGACTGAAATAGGCCTAAATTTCCGATTAATAATGAAATAACGTGCCTGCCTTTATTTTTCGTTATATATATATATATATATATATATGTATATATATATATATACTGTTTTACTCGTAGTAATTCATAATGTTCTTTTTTCCTCTTACAATCGGAAATTGAGAATCATGATCAGGTCTATTCAACTTACAGAAAGTTTTGCCAGCTGTCTGCATTTACGCTTAACCGTGTATTTTGGAGGTAATGAATATTCACCTCTTCTAAGATGTGGATGTGACACAAGGGTTAAGTTTAAAGTGGGGAGCCAGAACGTGTGCGAACAGGTAAGGTCCCAAAACTGATCAGTCCCCTCAACCATCGATGTGGCAACCACTGACACACCTCTCTGTTGAAATGATGTGATACATCCTCGGGACACTGTCCCCGAGACCGGGCACCACTCAGTGCAATTTTTTTTTCTGATGCATGTCTGTCCTCGGACAAAAATACAATACAGCCGCACTCTACCCAAAAATAGAGAAGCAACTGAGTGATGATCTCCAGCCACCAAAAAGTGGCAGGTGAGTATTCTACAGGTTATGGGCCCAGCATGAATCCACTGCCCTTTAATATGGCCACTATATAGAGATACTCCATTTCTTGTCTTGTTTGCTTAGTTTCATATAAAAATGTACAAAAACAATGAATCTAAAATCTTACCTTAAAACAGCTGACAGTCATTGATTTCATGGCTAACCACTATTTTACGACGTACATAGGGACGATAATTCTTAAAGGAAATTTTCCGACCCCAAGAAAAATTATTAAAACAACTTTCTTTATTAATTCAACACTTTTTTCAATTAAACTGATCTTCATATCCCTATTTTATTAGTCGTCGTCAGCATCATCATCGTCGTCATCATTATCAGTTCCATGACCAAGTGTGCCCGTATGGCTTCTTGCAGAGCCGAGTATCTTACCACCCTACTCCATATGTCTCAGTTGTGTGTCTTGCGTGATACACTGTGTTTAATCCTTTTGTCTACCCACTGACGTTGTCATCCGTTCTTTTTCCCTCCCCGTACGTTTCTCTGACCAAAATGAAAACTTTGTAGGATGCTAAAGGTAAATTATTGGCTAAAACTACATACCCAGCAATCTTATGACATTTTCGGTTATTCAATATTTCAGTTTATTAGAAATTATATATTTATCTGATATTTTTGTTATTTAAACATTATTTTTAATGAATACTTATATTTAATTAGACACTCGATTTATTCATTAAACAGCATATTTATTTTAATAAGATTTCTTGAATATTTAGGCCGGTAGAAGAAAATAAATATCTTCTTCTTCTTCTTCTTCTTCTTCTTCTTCTTCTTCTTCTTCTTCTTCAAGACGTAGGCAATCATCGCCTTCCACGTCTCCCTATTGCTGGTGGCTCTAAGCACACTTTCTCCTGCGACACCAAGCAACCCCTGTTCTATCACCACCTGCTCAGGCCCTTCAAGTATGTTATCCGCTGCTTTCCTCTGTTTCTTTTTCCCTCTATCTGGCCTGTTAGTGTCAGGTTCTCCAAGCCCTCCTTCCTCATTGCATGTCCCAGCAACCTTAGTTGTCTCTTACTGATGCTCGATATTAATTTCCTTTTCGTTTCCATTATTTACAAAACCACATCATTGCTCTCATACTTGGCCCACGATAGAGTAAATACGATATTCCGAGATTTTCATTTCGAAAATGCCTAATCATAGCGGATAAGAATTACGCAAGCAGTTAAATTTTTTGGTTAAGATAATATTCTTAATTTAAATTTGATACATTATTGTTTCAGTCAAAGATTTGAATCATTTTGCATTAGATTTTAATTAATTTCAGTTTGAAAATAAAAGGCCATTATAAAAAGGCGCACACCACGTCTATTGTACAGGTGTAGAGGCTCATCCTTTGTTCCCTGTTTACGATGTGGTTTCCGGTTTTCTCTTTTCCAATCTTCTCACTTTGTTTTTTTTTTCAATTGGAGTAGCTAGATTTATCTATTGCCCGGTTCACACTCCACCCACGTCTATTGAACAGGTTAAGAGGTTCATCCCTTGTTCCCTGTTTAGGACGTGGTTTCCGGCTTTCTCTTTTCCAATCTTCTCACTTTGCTTCTTTTTTTTTCAATTGGAGTAGCTAGATTTATCTATTGCCCGGTTCACACTCCACCCACGTCTATTGAACAGGTTAAGAGGTTCATCCCTTGTTCCCTGTTTAGGACGTGGTTTCCGGCTTTCTCTTTTCCAATCTTCTCACTTTGCTTCTTTTTTTTTTCAATTGGAGTAGATAGATCTATCTATCGCCCGGTTCACACTCCACCCACGTCTATCGAAGCTCATCCCTTGTTCCCTGTTTAGGACGTGGTTTCTGGCTTTCTCTTTTCCAATCTTCTCACTTTGTTTTTTTATCAATTGGAGTAGATAGATCTATCTATCGCCCGGTTCACACTCCACCCACGTCTATTGAACAGGTTAAGAGGCTCATCCCTTGTTCCCTGTTTATGATGTGGTTTCCGGCTTTCTCTTTTCCAATCTTTTTACTATTACGTAGCCCCCTGCACATCAGTGGCGTTACCGCCTTGCTCAGGGTGATACGATTAAAAAAAAATCCACGTGAGAGCCGGTTACAGTTAGGTTCCTTATACAAGGACTTAATGATTGAGGTGGTCTGAATTTTTTAAAATATGCAATATTCTCATATTGTATGAAAGTATTCACTCATACTCTTTCTTCACGGACATTTATGGTCGTGGATCTTACAAGAACTCAAACTGACAAGGAAAGAAGTTGTAAAACAAGGTTCAGACTTTAATCCTTATTGACATATATTATTTCTTTTCAATCGTGGAATTAAAAAAAAAAGAAAGAAAAAAGAAAGAGAAAGTTCGGAGAATCATAGAGCATTTTATGGAACATTCTACAATCTTTCACATGCCGTTTGTACAGTTGTTTCAAATAATTATTTGGAATCAATCCAATCTGTGTAAGCGATGGTTGGCGTAGCAATGTAACTTGATGTTATATGAGAGATGAATGAAGAGGGAGGAGGAGGAGAACGAAGAGGAAGAAGATTAAGATTAGAAGAATAAGAAAAAGAAAGAGGAGAAAGAGAAGAAGGATGAGGAGAAGATGAAGGAGGGGGAGTAATATGTGAAGAACAAAAACAAGAAAAAGGTTGACAATGAGCATAACATCCTTATTATTGATACCACTACTAGAATTATGACATATAAAAAGAATGTTGCTTATCCAAGTACTTACAAACAAAACCTATTCTTTGTCAAATGTTCACCAGAATAACATTTGACCCTTCTCTGTGAAAATAATTTTAAAGTTCAAATTCGTACTCACCTCCACTGACTTAAAGGCTACACCGTTGCAACATCTGGTCGGGTTCTCTCGGAGTCTTCGACAAAATCCAAAGTAGGATATGTAATGCAATCGGTCCCGATTCGTCACATCGACTTCAATCACATTCTCGCTGATTGAATCTGGCTTCCCTCTGTCTCTTCTGCAAATATTTTCACGCTTTCTTTTTCTGGCACCGCGATCACATGAATTTACACGTGTTACTAGATTGGCAAGTAGGTCTCACTCTTTTAGCGTAAAAATAGTTAAATATAACCGCCATTTTTTACTCTAACAGTTTCTTTTCACGGACTACCCGCATGTGGAACTCCTTTCCGTATACTAGCTTCCCTGATAGCAATTTCTAAAAGTTTAAATTCAACATCAATTGCCATCTTTTATCTCCTTGATTCCCATCTTTCCATTATGCTTTCTTCGGCATCTCCTGTACCTTGTTCTTCTTCATTCCTTTCACTGTAACTCACTGCTCACCAGTGGGTGAAATGATTATGAAAAAAAAGCAAAACACTCAGATCACTATGTATTGTGGGATCTCCCCTTTTTCCATCATAATAGACTCGTCTAGAGTATAAATATACTCCTGCCATAGACAGATCCGAGCGATACAGACAGATACCGAGGTTTCACGGAGAATACAGCGTCCGTAGTTCATACTAGCTCTGAGCTCCACTCAGCCAGAATATTACTACGCAGTACCCATCAGCTTCCGACGTGGACATACTAAACATATTAATGCTTCACTTCAGAGACTTGGATATATACTTCCTACTAATTGTATTACTGGATTACTAACCGGCGTTTCAAGTTTGTATCATTTACGTCAATATATTTATTTTTCTATCTCAAATTCTGGTTGTTGTTCCTTTATTTTGTGCGGCTCCCATTCCCGAGATCCACAACACTATGGTAACTGACTTGTCATTTATCAACTTTGCATCACAATGCTTCTTCATATGCAAGACGTTTTTTCGTCAGACTCCATATTGCACATTTTCAAATCTGCCAAATACTTTCCAATATCTTTACTCGATATACTTTCATGACAATTGCTTTTTTTTTGGGAGGGGGGTTCCTCTTTTATGTCTAGAATGCCTGAATTTAAGTATGCTACCATACATGGGAAGTGTGTTGTAGTGCAGTGGATATCGGCTCAGCACGAGAAATCGGAGATCCGAGTTCGAATTACAGCCGAATTCGTTACTTTCAATTACACACAAATACCATTGGGAAAGGCATCATTTCATTTCTTTTCCCTCCAGGCTATGGGTTAAATAGCAAAACAGATTGGGTTCTAAAGCCTTGGTTAGCAACCAGCCTGCCGCAGCAAGAAATGGCAACCTGCTGCGTGAAAATCTTCTGCCTAGTCAGTCATAGATCGAAAGACAAACGATCGCCTAAGCGTGTATCACGCATGACACTGAACTAACTGACTAAACTACCAATAAAGTCTCACTATTTTACTGTTGAAAAAACTAGATGAACCGTCACATTTAGCATCTGTGGCGCTCCCTTCAAATACTTATCTACAATCTTCAAATAATTAAATGCAACGTTAATCGCCATCTTCAGTCTTCCTGAACCCTGTTCTTTTATTGCGCTCTCTTCCCACTCAACACGAAAGTTTTCTAATTCTCTTTCATTCCCTTTAACACTCTGCTTCATATCTGAGATTAACAACTTAGCATTATTTAGGACACGCTTGCATTCATTACGAGCAAATTCATTACCAAATGGCGTCTATTGTAATCAGACGCATCACTCCGGTAAAGCCAGAAGTGAGCAATGGTGACCGAGCAAACAGGTGAGAACCAAAAATATAAAAGAGTTCTATATATATATATAACGTCTACCAATATGTGTCACAGAACAGCTGCATCAGGGAGGGGCTTTTAAACGCAAACCTTTGATAACCACAACCAACCTTAAGAAAGAAATAAGTAAACTAACGGCATGTCCAGTAAGTGTCTTTAGAAGGTGGAATTTTCTTGGACAATTTTTTCCCCAATTATCTGTCAGTGATTTAGAAAAAGCCCAGTCAGGTGTTGCAGAAAATACCTGAAACTACCTGTTAAACACGATGGGGTTTTAGTGATGGTCTGGTGCATTGGTTCCAAGTACTTGGTAGAATGCACTAGTAAACTTAATGATGAAAAATATATATCAACCCTTTATGAAGGGCTTCCTTATATTTCCGATCATCAGATGGGCAATGATACCACATATTTTATGCAACACGTTGCTGTATGTTATGTATTAAAGGTAACTTGTGCGTGGATGTAACAAAATTGGATTCGAGTTCTACTATGGGCAATTCAGTGACCGGATATCAACCATAACATTTCTGAGCTTTATCTAAACTTATTTATAAATGGAACTTTGTCTGTGTGTGTATGTGGGTGTCTGTGTGTATGTGTGTGTCCGTTACCTATAGACTCCGAAATGGCTGAACCGATTTTTTTGAAAATTTACCCAGTTGTACTATAAGCGTCTGCGAGTGTTCTTAGCTAAGTTTTGTGTTGAGGTACCCCCGATAAATATCGAAAATCAATAATCAAAAAGATCGGGTTATAGGAGTGTCTCCGATTTTAATCAAATTTGATACACTCAAGACAAAGAAATAAAAAACGATATTCAGAAGTTTCAAGGTTGCAGTTTTTACAATAGTGCAGAAAATCGATAATATATATATAAAAGGCAAGATGTTTGTGTGTGTGTCTGTTTATCTGCCTGTATGTCTGTATTTTTTCAGCCCTTTTATTTTAGTTTTTGCTTCGGGTTTGGCTCTAAGTAGGTATAATTGTAGTTCTTAGTCTCAACCATGATACCATTTACTCAGAGGACTTATTTAGCCTTCAAAATTAAGTTTCCGACGAAATAAACTTATTTGATATTGATACCTGGAAATCAAAATTTGACTTACATCCATTCATTTTTCTTTCGTTCTACGGTTTCACTTTAACTGGAAACAACTATTGCTTTTTAGTCTTTCGTGCCAATGTCCAAAGAGTCTGAGCTCCAGGACCATGGATTAGTTTTAAAGCTTTCATTACAGCCGAGCAACGCCGGGATATACTGCTAGTTTGACAGATAATTGCGTAAGAAACGGGTGAAAGCTTTTTCCAATGACGAATTTCTGTAACTTGTTCATTCTGCTAGCAATGAGTGCAAGAGAACCCTAAATGACGCCAAACGGTTGTTTGCTGAGAGAAAGGACTATTGGAAGATTTGCAAACGAGGGCTCAACAATAGCAAATCCTCAACACCTCCTTTAATCCATGAATTTGAGGTTCTCATTTCATCTGCGGACAAAGCTGAGTGCATTGCCCGCAGATTCCCACCCAGCTCCACATTTGACTCGTCCGGAGTACACCCATCCGACTTCCCTATTATAACTGAGGCCAAACTGCACGCCGTATATATTGCCCAGACAGTAGTATCCCGAGTAATTTCAAAACTCGACCCCCATAAGGCGAGTGGAGACGATGGAATCCCGGTGATAGTCCTTAAGAGATGTGCTCCTGAACTTTCCCCTATCCTCTCTAAACGGTTTAACTACTGCCCTTCTACTTCCTACTCCTGCATGCTGGAAGTTCTCTTCAGTCGTTCCTGTATTTAAGAATTGTGGTGAACCCTCGGACCCATCCAACTATTGCCCTATCAGTCTTCTACCGATATTCAGGAAAGTATTCGAGGCCATAATCAATGCTGAAATAGTTCAACATCTCACTACCCACAAACTTTCTCTGACAGGCAATATGGCTTCCGCTTTGCCAGGTCCAGGGCCGACTTGCTAACAACCGTAACGGAGTACATCTTCCAGGTCCTTGATGAGTCTGACGAGGCTCGCACGGTTGCTCTGGACATTTCCAAGGCTTTCGATAGGGTTTGGCACTCTGGCCTCCTATGCAAGCTACGGGGTTACGGTATTGCCGGTCGCCTGCTTGACCTAATCCAATCTTTTTAAATAACCGCAAAATGAAGGTCGTTTTGAATGGGCGTGACTCTTCATCCTACAGCACGAATGCTGGTGTCCCACAGGGCTCTATCCTGGGCCCGACGCTCTTCCTTATTTTCATCAACGACCTCCCAGATGAGATCAGCTTCCAAGTAGGCATTTACGCAGACGACACCACAATATACTCCCGCACCAGTAAGAAACCTGACGTGGCGGACAGATATAATCTCGCTGCTGACCTTGAACGGGATCTACACTCTGTGGTGAACTGGGGCAAGAAGTGGCTTGTCAACTTCAATGCGTCTGAGACCAAGCTGTTTTCTGTCAACCATTTCAGGCAACCTCTCCTGCCTCCCATAAGCATGGACCAAGCGATTCTCTCTGAGAGCAATACACTACACCTCCTCGGCCTTACCCTCTCCTCAGACCTCAAATGGAACCACTATATTGAATCCATAGCTAAATCTACTGCTAAGAAGGTTGGGTCACTATGTCGATCCACTATGTTTTTTCCGCCTGAATCCATCCTGCATATATACAAGTCAACCATCCGTCCATGCATGGAGTACTGCTGCCATTTATGGTCAGGTGCTCCTACCGTTCTCCTCAGTGTTATCGACAGGCTCCAAAGGTGAATCTGTAATGTGATAGGTACTGATCTGGCGGCTCGACTGCAGCCACTTCCCCACCATCGAAATGTGGCCTCCCTTTGACTGTTCTATAAATAATTTCATGGCTTCTGCTCGGATGAACTTAAGTCACTAGTGCCTCCTCAACAGGTGTTTACTCGTGCAACCAGACTGGCATCTGGGTCCCACCCATCCACAGTCAGGTTAGCCAAATGCAGACGACAATTCTACTCCTGCAGCTTCTTCTCTCGCCTTTCCCGCCTGTGGAACTCGCTCCCATATTCTTGCTTTCCTGATGGCTACAACCTCCATAAATTTAAATGCAAAGTCAATACTCATCTATTAACCACTGGACTCTAGCTCTCTCCCCACCCCTGTATATTCTTCCCTTTCTCTCCACCTATGTATCTGTCATCGCACCTGCATTCTCAGCTTTCTATTGCTCCTTTCTAACTAGTTTGTACTCCTCACTCTTTTCTAATTAATCTTTTTACAGTTATGTAGCCCCCCACTCATCAGTGGCATTTATTTCTGCCTTGCTCGGGGTGAAATGATTAAAAAAATTCAACTTAGACAGAAATTCCCTCGTTGGACATTACAGGGCTAGGTCTGACAGTGTGAAGGCACTCAAGAACGCTGAGAGAGTGTGGAGCAAGTATGCGTGAATACATTAAATAAATAATGTTCGCCCAAGAGTTTACTGATTATCCTTGATATCCAAATACTTTTTGTGTGCGTGTAGGCGGAGAAGGTGTTATATTTTATTTATTACAGACACACACACACACACACACACACACACACACATACATACACACACGTATGCATATATATTTATTTAATTAGATATATATGCATACACATATATACGTATGCATATACATACGTATAAATTGTCGTCATTTTATAATTTTAATTGCACGCATTGGCATTATTTTGATGTTGTCGAGTGCCAAATATAGTAGACTCAGTTGGGTATCGCCTCTGAGATAAAAAGAGCACCATGTCTCAATGGCTCCGTCATAAATTTGGAACCGGTACCCGGTACTGCTTGGTATCCGCGCCGGTAGCTTCAATACGAGCAACTTCGGGTGTCAATCTGAGGAGAGTACAGAGGACTTGGAAAGAGTTGGATGAGACCAATAGTGATTACGAAAGTGTTTAAAGAGATTACTAGTGAGGACGCAGTCATGCTTCCATTCATCTCCCGACAATGCCTCAAACTCAACACAGAGGCTGATATCAAGTTTTCTTGTCGCGGTAGTACCCTGGGTGAAGTTGGTGGCTGCTGAAAACTCCATACATAGTAACAGGATGCCACACAGTAAGAGAACCCAGTCATAGCTGCGACCACATCACACTTTAGATCTGGCCTCCTAACTTCCCAGATTGCAATCCTATATAATGCAGAGCGCATTTGAGCAAGAAACAGGCAAAAAACCTTGTAACACTAAAGATTTACTGAAGGCAAGGAATATGGCAACATTCATAAATTTATAGGAGTCGATCTAGAAGAGATACAGGAGATTCCGAAGTCGTCTGGAGACCATGGTTAAAAACCAATGGTGATTTTAATAAATATATTTGCTCTTTAATATCTCAAGATATTTTTGTGTAATTGATGTAATGAATATGCATACACCTTATTTTCCCCTCACAGTAATATGATTGGCTGGTGTCAGCCATAAATATAGACTAAGGAGGAAACGCCTAGGACTAGGCTTATTGGAACACCTATTGACTACGCCTATTGCATAAGCCTATGCCTAAGCTTACTGCATACGACTACGAGTACCGATATATTACAGCTACTTGTGAGATTGTCCTATTCCGGTTACATTGGCCAAAACCACTTTGTTACTTCGAATAATATATATATATATATCCCTTTACGAAACATATAAGGAATTTTGGTAAATATGTCTGTTAAAATAAATGTTATTTTCATTTTTGAGTGATTTAGACGAAAGTTGAACTATCGCACTGCATATATCTAAAACCCGTGTGTGCAAATCTTCCCGTTTTTATATATTAAAAAATGCCAAAAAATAAAACAAAAAAATCCAATGGAAATGGTCCCTAGTCAGTATAAAATAGAAAAAATTAACTTGCATACAAACTTAACAATAATTTATACCAACTCTTTGTCAGAAAAATACGTTGGTAAATATTAAATTGACCAAATAACAATTTGCACTGCGCAAAAAGAATCATATAAAGAAAAAAACTAATAAATACACATTTATTAATTTTAACGGAGAAAAATCAAATCATTTTTTTAATTTTAATGAAACTTTCAGAACAAATGAATGTATTTATGAAATTATTATTTTTATAAAATCTTTTCTTTTTGTCTATATTTCTGAGATGAGATGGTATTTACACTATTTCATTTATTCGGACTATTTTCCTCATCTTTGTTACCATTTGTACGAGGTTTTGGCCGTTATACGCTCCGGCCTTCTTCGGGGTATAAGAATTTTGAACAACACTCTTTATTACGATCACTAGGGTATATCATTCTCATTCCTTGTGCGAAGTCTTTTTTCGTAGTCATGAGTTATCTCCCTTTAAACGAACTAAGTTACCTGTTCACTACGGCTGTAACCTGGTACTGAACTCACAACTCTTTGAGTCAAGTCACTGGAACTAACCAATCTATATCCACTAGGCCATAAGTCCTTAATGACAAGAACAACTGAATTTATGGGATTTATAAACCTAATGTTCAGTAACCATTTACACCCCAGTCATCGTAATAAAGGGTTCGGTTCGAAGTTTGTAGTACCTGAAGAAGGCCGGAGCGTACAACAAACGAAACGTTGTACAAATAGCAACAAAGATGAGGACAAAAGTCCGAATAATGTAAATAGTTTAAAATCTTTCGTAATTTGTTTTACATCTTTTACTCATGCCCCAACTTAATTTTATTATATTTCTAGAAATGATATTTCTAGAAATTATATTTCTAGAAATTATATTTTGTTCGCAAACATTGTTTTATTAATTAAACAGAAGAATCCTTGGAGAATGTAAACTCTTTTTTGTTTCGTTTTAAATAGTTTCCCCTGTCCTGAATATCTGCTTCGAATAGTCAAATTAAAGAATGCAATATAGCAATGAGATTATTTAATTAGATAAGCTTATAATTGCTTTTATAAATGATGTATGCTAAGGCATTATAGTTTTAAGAAAAAAGTGCGAGGAATATTGTATTTTTACAAGTATTTTTTGCATTTTTTTAAATTATAATAATTTATATTTTTAAAAATAATTTAAAATACTTTTAAAATCTTCAAAGCTCTGTCTACGTTATAGCATAAAGTGACGACTAAATTTACCAAGCCGAAATAGAAAATCTTAATACAAATCATCACCCTCTAAAAGTTTCTTTAAATAATTTAAAATTTCTTTTTTTGAGCATAAAACTGCTAATTGTGAAAGTATGGGTGGCTATACACGACACTTTAAGAAAATATGATCGATGACTATAGTAAATTTGAAGATAACATTCCTAAAATTAGATTAAGGAGAATATTTACAACATATTTAAGATTGATGAGTAACTAAAAATTTTATAAAAAGCGTGCACCCGTCATATTTTAAAATTATAGTTTAAGGGATAAAGTCCTCATAGAACAGCAATAGACATGTAAACCTCTTATCAATGCTTGCTAAGAGATTGTGAAGTTTTTGACAAGTGCTTGTCGGTCGTTGAATGAGACGTAAAATCAGTGCTACTGTTTGATTTTAAAATCAATTTTTATGATTTGTTAAATTAAATATTTGTTTCTAATCAGATTAACTATACTTTAAATCAGCTAAGTTATCTTAAATTCAGCTTAAAAATCATATCTTATTTTTGGAAGAATTTTAACAGAGAAAATTACATGAAAGATGGTCAAAAAGGGCGCTTACCAGATATTTTAGAATTACAGATTATTTTGCTTCCTGGAAATAGTAAATTTAATTTTATAGCTTTCAGTTTTTTTTTTGTTTTGTTTTTTTTTTTAATCACTTCACCCCGAGCAAGGCGGAAACGCCACTTATGTGCAAGGGGGCTACATAAATGCAAAAAGATTAATTAGAAAAGAGTGAGGAGTACAACCTAGTTAGAAAGGAACAATAGACAGCTGAGAAAGTAGGTGCGATGACAGATACATAGGTGAAGAGAAAGGGAAGGTTATACAGGAGTGGGGAGAGAGCTAGAGTCCAGTGGTTAGTAGATGAGTATTGACTTTGCATTTAAATTTATGGAGGTTGTAGCCGTCAGGAAAGCAAGAATACGGGAACGAGTTCCACAGGCGGGAAGTGCGAGAGAAGAAGCTGCAGGAGTAGAATTGTCGTCTGCATTTGGCTAACCTGACTGTGAATGGGTGGGACCCAGTTGCCAGTCTGGTTGCACGAGTAAACACCTGTTAAAGAGGCACCAGTGACTTAAGTTCGTCTGAGCAGAAGTCATGAAATTATTTATAGAACAGACAAAGGGAGGCCACATTTCGACGATGGGGAAGTGGCTGCAGTCGAACCGCCAGATCAGTACCTATCACGTTACAGACTCTCCTTTGGAGCCTGTCGAAAACACTGAGGAGAACGGCAGGAGCGCCTGACCATAAATGGCAGCAGTACTCCATGCGCGGACGGATGGTTGACTTGTATATATGCAGGATGGATTCAGGTGGAAAAAATATCCTGGATCGACATAGAGACCCAACCTTCTTAGCAGTAGATTTTGCTACGATGGAAAAAACATCCTGGATCGACATAGAGTTTAAAGCTAAAATGAAGGTTTATTTTATAAAAATTCATTTTAAAACTCAGGTATCGCGAAAATATTTAATTCATATATTCGTCATATACATAGAAAACTGTTTCGTTGTATTGACAGCTAAACATCCGGCTCGGATCGAAATTCGACCGATTTGGTGTCAGTCGGAGTCGCTACCCCCTAAGCCATAAGCACATGGGATCAAAGCAAGGACATTTTAGCGTGTTATATATTAGCAGCGTATACACACGCCAGTCGCCGAAAGACCTCAATTCATTGCAAAAGAGTTATGCATATATCGCCGAAGTGGAAACTGTTTACAAATTTTCCTCTCTAGAGTGCTCAATCGTAATGAGATGCTTCTGTATACGCGTATATGTGCGGCCTTTTCCTTCACAGATCAACAATTAAATTAACCTGTTAACAGAAGATAAAAATATGGATGAGAAAATAATGCTCAACGCTTAACGACAGAGTAAGTCTATCATTTTTATATTAGTAGCTCTCTCTTCAACCCGGCCACTTCTACAAGTTAGTCTTTTGTATTAATGTATGCGTTACCCAGGGCTATATCCTTGGTCACACGCTGTTTTTAGTTTTCATTAACCAATTTCTCTATGACATCAATTATCTAATTGGCATCTACGCTGAAGACACAATCATTTACTTCTGCCTCGATAGTAAGGCTGATCAATCCGAGAAGATTGACATGGCAACCGATGTCCAAAAAGATCTCTAGATCATCGTTAACTGGGGCAAATGAGCTCTTGTTCAATTTTAAGCCTCCAAAAATAAACTTCTCTCCATTAATCATCTGAGAGACCTGTCGCTGCTTTCCACTAACATGGCTGATGTTAACATCCAGGAAAATGATTCGTCATTTCTTCTCGAGTTCACGTTCCCAGTTGACATGAAGTGGAAAGAATATGTTGAATTCATTGATAGGTCAGCTGCTAAACAAAATTTAGTTCACTGTGTCACGTGACACATTTTTCTTCTCCAGAAGCGATCTGATATATTTATAAGTCTATCATTCGTCCATGCTGAGAATATTGTTGCGACATATGGTCTGGTAGTTCAAAGAAGTACCCCCAATATTGAATGTCTTCTCGGCTTCAATCATTTTCCGCCATAAAGTTGCCTCCCTCCACTTTATCTATAAATGATCCCATGGCAACTGTTCAAACTAGGTCACCTTTATGATTTTAAGCGCAATACTAGGTCTCACTTATGTGAATTTGGTTTGGCTAAATTTAACCGTAAGCTATATGTTAACAATTTTTGTCGCGCTTCTCGGTTGTGGAGGTTTTTGGGGGCTTTAGGTTTTCCAAACAAATTTATTCTTGAAAAAATTAAAAGCTTTCTACTATTCTCCTGATTCCTTTTCTTTTTTCTTGCTCCTTAGTAATGTATTATTAGTATTTATATATGAGTAGCTGACCATTATATATATATATATATATATATATATATATATGGTTAAATAAAATAAAGACAAGAGGAAAACTATTTTAAATCGCCTACGCGTTTCGTCCGTGATTTCAAATACAGTTTTCCTCTTGTCTTTATTTTATTTAACCATACTGTCCTTAATCTCGGATTAAAACTGAATATATATATATATATATATATATATCCCGCCTGTGGAACTTCTTTCTATATACCTGCTTATATATAAGAGATGGCCTTCTGTAGAACCACATTTCAGTTGCTTCAAGTTTTTCCTTCATCTTTGATGATATTGACCAGCATTTTCTGCCATATTGAAGAACTGATATTACATAGCAATCCAGTACTCTCTTCCTTGTTTCCAGCGAAACTGTCCTGTTTCTTAATACTTTACAAAACTTCTGGGGTGCGTCCTTCGCCATCCCAATTCGCCTTCGGATCTCTGTGTCGCACTTTCCGTCTTCTGCTATAACACTTCACAGGTATTTAAATTTTTGTACCTGCTTGATTTTAGTATCCCCGACTTGTATTTGTCATATTGGGCTGCCCTATTTACTGATGACCATGCATTCGGTTTTCTTGCAATTTATTTGTAGTCCTTTCTTGTCACTCTCTTTAGCTACAACCTGTAGGAGGTCTTGTAGTTTCCTTTCTGTACCTTCTATTAGCCCTGTATAATCTGCGTACCTTCATCTTCTTCTATGTTCCCTTTCCATTCAGTACGTAGGCGATCATGGTTCTCCACGTCTCCCTATCCCTGGTGGCTCTTAGTATGTTTTCTCCTGTTACACCTCGCAACCCCCGTTCCGTCATCCACCTGATCAGGCCCTGCAAATATGTTATCCACTGCCATCCTCTGTCTCTTTTTCTTTCTATCTGGCCTGTTAGTATCAGGTTTTACAAGCCCTCCTTCCTCATTACGTGTCCCAGTAACTTCAGTTGTCTCTTCTTTATGCTCACTATTAATTTCCTTTTCGTTGCCATTCTTTCCAACACCTCATCGTTGCTTGCATGCTCGGTCCACGATATCCGCAGCATCCTTCTGTAGGACTACACTTCCGCTGTTTATATTGTCCAGCATTCATTGCCGTATTAAAAAACTGACCTCACATAGCAATCCAGCACTCTTATCTTTGTTTCTAGTGAAAATTTCCCGTCTTAGTACTTTACTTTGCTTCTGGAACGCGTTCTTTGCCATGCCGATTCGTCTTCGGTCTCTGTGTCGCACTTTCTATCTCCTGTTAGAACACTTCCTAGGTCATTAAATTTTTGTACCTGCTTGATTCTGGTATCCCTCGCCAGTATTTGGCATTTTGGGTTGCTCTTTTTGCTGATGACCATGCATTCAATTTTCTTAAAGTTTATTTTAGTCTTTTTTTGTCACTCTCCACCGCTACCTTCTGTAGGAGGTCTTGTAGTTTTCTTTCCGTGTCTGAAATCAGCACTGTATCATCTACATACCTTATGTTGTTCATGTTGTGGCCCCAATAACAAATCCTGGCGTTTCATCTAGGGTCCTCAAAATATTCTCGCTGTACAAGTTGAACAGATCCGGTGAAAAGACACATCTTTGTCTTACGCCTCTTTGTATCATTGTAAATCTGCTGAAATCGTTACCTGTCCGTATGCAGGCAGTTTGCTGCCAGTAGAGATTCTTGCTTACTCTGATGTCCTTCCCAAAAATGTCGAGGCTGCTGAGCCTCTCCATCAATTCTTTGTGTCGTATTTTGTCGAATACCTTCGTATAATCAATAAAACATAGGTACAAGTCCTTCTTCATTTGTATTACCCTTTCGGAGAGCATCCTAATCATAAATATTGCGTTCTTTGTTCCAGTGTCCTTGACGAACCCACACTATTCATGTTCTGGTCTGATTCTGCTTTTCACTCTATTCGTCAGAATTCTGACAATCAATTTTGTAATTTGACTCATTAGGCTGATCGTTCTGTGTAGTTCGCATTCGTTTGCACCTAGTTTCTTCGGAAGTGCTATAAAAATCGTCTTTCATAGGTCGTCTGGTATTATTCCACTAATGTAAATTTTGTTTATTATTTCGGTAATGTTTTCTATGCCGAATTCTTCCAGGGCTATCAGCAGGGCTATCTTCCAGGGCTATCATGCCGTCTCGACCAGTTGCTTGGTTTCTGTTCAGTGTGGCCATTGCAGCTTCCACTTCGGATTTTAATATTTCCGGTCCATCCTCTTCCTTGTGTATTCTCGGTTGTTCTCTCCTGTCGAAAAAAGATCTTTTATATACTCTTCCCATCGCTGGAGTATTTTCTCTTTCTCCAATATGATTGTTCCATTCTTGGATTTTATGCATTCTGTTGAGGAGCAGGTTTTTGTCCTGTCAGTTCTCTTATCTCTTTATGCATCTCTGCTTTATTGGTCCTGTTCAGTCTCTCTACTTCTGCGCATTTGTTGTTGAGCCATTCCTCTTTAGCCTGTCTGCTTTTATTTTCTTATCTCTCTGTGTAGTTTCCTGTATTCTCCTGCATGTCTTGGCGTTATTTCTTGTCTCCTTTGTGGAGAATCTCTTCAGTCATCCACTCGTTTTTTCTTCTGCTTCCGATTGCCTTTGGGCCAATGATGTTCGCCATCGCTTTCTTTAGTGAATCCCATTTTGAGTGTCCTTTTCCAATTTGTTCTTCATATTTCTTTCTCACTCTGTTAGTGTATTATTTCTGCAGGTTGAGGTCATTCACGAGCGTGTTGTATTTCAGCCTTGGTGCTGTGATGGGATTCTTCATTCTCCGGAGTTTTATCCTTAGTTTGACTGGGACATGGTCACTTCTTCAGTCGGCACCTGGATGTTTTGCATTGAACCACTGCGTTCCTGAATCTCTTGTTTATGGCTATGTAGTCTATTTGGTTTTTCGTATCGCCTCCTGGGCTTCTCCATGTTCATAGACGTCGTGTGTGATCTTGAAAACAGGTGTTAGTAATTACCTAGTCATTTGCTGTGCAATATTCGACCCATTTTTCTCCACGTTCGTTGCGATCCCCTAGTTCAAAGTTGCCGGTCGTATCTCCTTCCCTCTCTTTACCTTGGCATTCAAGTCATTATGATCCTAATTTCTTGGCTTTTGCACTGAGCCTTGGCACTGTCCAGTATGGAATGGAATGATTCTATTTCCTGCTCAGTGCTGTGAGTTGTCGGCACATAAACTAATATGTTTAAGGGTCTTCCTCGCAGTTTAACCAAAAGGACTTTCTCTGAAAGCTGACAGTATCCAAGAATATTCCGACCGTAAACGATGCCGACCTGCGATCCGCCGGCGTTCGCTTCCATGACCCGGCGGGTAGCCTGCGGGAAACCAGAGTTCGGTTCCGGGGGGAGTATGGTTGCAAAGCTGAAACTTAAAGGAATTGACGGAAGGGCACCACCAGGAGTGGAGCCTGCGGCTTAATTTGACTCAACACGGGAAAACTCACCCGGTCCGGACAGCGGTAGGATTGACAGATCGATAGCTCTTTCTCGATTCGGTGGGTGGTGGTGCATGGCCGTTCTTAGTTGGTGGAGCGATCCGTCTGGTTGATTCCGATAACGAGCGAGACTCCGGCCTGCTAACTAGTGCGCCGATGTGTGTGTTTATTCAACGGCGGGCTCGGCAGCGTTCATCGCGCCTGATCGGGTCCGGGTCGGTTTTCTCACGCACTTCTTAGAGGGACGGGTGGCAGAAAGCCACACGAGGCGGAGCGATAACAGGTCTGTGATGCACTTAGATGTCCGCGCGCTACACTGGAGGTATCAGCGGGGACTTCGCCCCGGCCCGAGAGGGTCGGGAAACCTCTCAACCACCTCCCGTGATAGGGATCGGGGCCTGTAACCAACCCCGTGAACGAGGAATTCCCGGTAGGCGCGGGTCAACAGCCCGCGTCGATCACGCACCTGCCATTTGTACACACCGCCCGTCGCTACTACCGATCGAACGGTCTGGTGAGATCCTCGGATCTGGCCGACGACGCCGGCGGGCAGCGTGCACGCGGCCGCAGCGGCGAAAGCCGTTTACCGCGCGTGCCGTCCTCGCCTCGGCGTTCGATGCCTGGAGAAGACAACCGAACCCGATCGTTTAGAGGAAGTAAAAGTCGTAACAAGCTTTCCGTAGGTGAACCTGCGGAAGGATCATTACCGCCGTCGAGACGTAGAGTTAATCACGTTTCGCCGCAAAAACACCTCTTTGGCGTATTACCGACGGGACGCTTTCATTCTTCTTCAGTCCAACCACCAAGCTCGAAAGGAGGAGGGGCTGGAAGAAATTCTCGGCGGTCGCGAGATAGGATTAGCGAGCTGGAGGGGTGACCCCGCTCGAGTCGGGTGGGTAAACGAAACGTTCGGTCGACGAATTGCTCGCTCGATCTGGTGCGACTCGGAAACTGGGGAAAAAAGTTTAAAGCCGCGCCGCTGGGGGCCCCTGGTGCTGCCGCCGAAAACTTCGTCTTTTTTTGCCTGCCGCGCTCTCCGAGATGTCTCGTATCTGTGCCGGGGACACCCGGCAAAGCAAGTCGACACGACCACCACTCCGACGACGACGCCGCCGCTTTGAGTTTAACCCCTCCGCGCGTGAGGATCGGGCGCTGTCGCACGTCCGACTCCGGCGTAAGTTCTGCCTTACTTTCTACGTCTCCTTTCTCGTTATCCACTCGCTGATGCTGCTCACGGATGCTCGACACCAATCAGATAAGCGCGCGATTCGACGCCGCCGCCAGACATCGCTACAGCCGACTCCGACGCCGCCGCCAAAAGCTACCGCACACGTCGTTGCCGCCGCCGAGTTCGCGGCCAGTAGCTCGCGCAAGCTGTAGGGGACCTCCTCCTAGTCGCCGCCGCCGAAGAGTTCGCTGCTCCCGCCTCTCATTGTGGTAGGTGACGGCGGAGCATGCGCTGCGGTCGACGAACGTCCTGGTCGCGAGCAGTAAGCCTGACTGGTGCTATTCGGCACCTGCAGCACTACTTGTACACCATTTTTTCTTCCCCAAAACCATACAAACAAACCAAATCAAAACACTCAAAAAACCCTGGACGGGGGATCACTCGGCTCGTCCGTCGATGAAGAGCGCGGCCAGCCGCGAGAACTGATGCGAATTGCAGGACTCAGTGAACATCGACACCTCGAACGCACTTTGCGGCCTCAAGATACCTTGTCTCGGGACCCCGTCCGGTCGAGAGGCGGAAAATTGCATGTACTCTCACTCTACAGTAGAGAGACATCTCACCGTCTGCTGCGCGTTTGCCGTTTTTTTTTGCGGCGGAAACCGGGAAGTCGCAGGATGAAAAGTGCCAGCCACCTCACCCCAAAAATTGGTGGCCACCACCGCAGGGTCATCAAAGTTTTCCTTTGTCTCTCGTTTACAGACCGCGGGGTCGCTCCCTTTAACGACCGCGAGCAGTCTTAATCAGATGGCAAGACGACTGTGCGTGCAGCAACGAGGTCGTTTTGGCTCTCGGAAGTCGAAAAAATAACCTTGGGCGTCACGACACTCTGCCGCGCGCGCTCGTACGCTCGCCTAGTTTTGTCGACTTTGTCCATTTACAACAACCAAAACGTAACTAAAGCCGCCGCCCTCGGCTCGGACGAGACGACCCGCTGAACTTAAGCATATCTCTAAGTGGAAGAAAAGAAACCAACCGGGATTCCCTTAGTAACGGCGAGTGAACCGGTAGAAGCCCAACGCCGAATCCCGTCGCAAGTAAACGGCTTCGGGACATGTGGCGCATGGGTTGAAGGCAGCCGTTCGTTTTCGTCTCGCGTAGTTCGGAGTTCCCTCGATCGGGGCCGCCCGCGGCGGGTGCCAGGCCCATTCGGTGCGGACGGCGAGCGACGGCATTCGATCCGAGAATCGGGTTGTTTGGGAACGCAGCCCAAATCGGGTGGTAAGCTCCATCCAAGGCTAAATATCGGGACGAGTCCGATAGTCGACAAGTACCGTGAGGGAAAGTTGAAAAGAACTTTGGAGAGAGAGTTCAAGAGAACGTGAAACCGCCCAGGGGTAAACGGGTGGGACCGCTCACCGCGATCGCGGGGGGAATCAGTCCGGCTGCCGAACGTGGCCCAAACTCGATTTGGTCGCTTGTCTTCGGGCAGCGGCGCCCACTACAGGCTGGCGTGAACGTCGTTCCGGAGTGCGTCACCGGCGTGGCTCGGGGAGAGGGATCTTTTGTCCCTCTTTTCCGGTCTTGTCGCCCCCTCCGGATTCTGCTTTTGCGCTCGCGTCGCCGACGGGGAGAGCGGGCCGCGGGGAACGAGTCGAGCAAGCGGCGATGGCCGCCGTAGCTGCTACTCCTGTGGCGGCGATTCGCGTCGCTTCTGCCGCTGCCGTGGCCTCCGTCGTTGCTGCCGTCGTCGCTGCCGTCGTCGTTCTTCTCTCCCTTCCTCCCTATCACCCGCAACTCTCTTCGCTCAGCATCTAAATGGCGCGGGCGTTTCGGCGCGACGCTCTAATCCGCACGGCCGGTCCGTCGTCGCGACCCGTTCCTGGCGTGCAGGTCGACGAGCGGTGTCCGTAGGCGGTAGACGCACTCTAAACTCTCCGTCGATCGACATCGGGGAGGCATCTTCTGTCGGGCCCACGAACGTACTGCTCCCTTCTGCCGGGGACGGAGGAAACGAAAATGTGATCCGTTATACGTGGCGAGCCGGATTCTTCCCGTCGGGCCGTCTGCCGTTTTCTCGAGTCCCTCTCGGCGCCCCACCGTCTCGGGCGTGCGCAGAAAGTCTTGTTGCCTGCGGGAAGTCCTTCGGAAGCCGGCGCGGCCGCCTCGGGCCCCGTGCCAGCGCGCGACGTCGTCTCGTCGTGTCGTCTTCTCCGCATCGAGGACGAAAGACCCCAGCGCACGGGAGGGCACTGCCGGCGCGGTAGCTCGGCGTGCTGTCTGTGCCGCCCGTCACCTCGTGTCCGCGACGTGCATCGGCAACCCACCCGACCCGTCTTGAAACACGGACCGAGAAGTCCTGGCCGTTCGCGAGTCGTAGGGGCCCCTTATCACGAACCCCGAAGGCGCAGCGAAAGCGAGAGAGTGCGTGGGAGGGCATCGGTCTGGGAGAGGTGTCGCGGCGAAAGCGGTTTTTTTACTGGGCGGGGGAGAGAAATCTCTGTCGCTTTGGTGCCGCCTAGACGTGCTCGATCCCGCCGGCGCTTGCCGTCTTCGTCCCATCGTTTTATCTCCATTTTTTTTTTCTTCCGTCAGTCCCGATTCAGTCTGCGATTTTCCCGTCGCCGGGAGATGACGGGCCTCGGGCGCCTTTGTGGCGGAGAAAAAATGTCTAACGGCAGGGGGGGTTGCCGTCGACGGCGTGGTGCAGCCTCAAACTTTCCTCCCACCGCCCACCGGTGAGATCCCGCGGCTTGAACTAGTCACGATTTAGGTCGTCGAGTTTAGGAGCATCCTAATAGATGAAATTATAAAGAAAGTTTTATTTTCCAAAGCGTTAAGCACATTGTGTCCGTATTTGTTGTTAATGTTCTTGTGTGTTGGCTCTTTATTTTTTATTAGGACTTCCATAATTTTCTATTTTTTAACTTGTAATTATTTTTTCCTTCAAAAATGTGTTACGTTAATAATTTTTTTCTTTCGAAAATGTATTGTTGGTAATATTTTTACTTAAAAAATATCTTATGGTAATAATTTTTTTCACCCAAAGATGTATATTTTTCTATAAAACTATATTTTTATGTATATATTGCTATAAAAGTCTATTTTTATACTTTCATAATGTTTTGATGCCAGTTTGGGGGTTAGCTATTTGCTCTTTGCTAGGATCCTAACAGGTGCTACCACTCCAGGTCAGGGTGGACCTGGGAACAACAACAATTAAGAGGTGGTTCCATGCTCCTTACAATCTCCCAATCAGAGACCTTGCTACCGGATGCAGTTTACGGTCATACCCAGGATCCCAGTTTGTATAGCTGTTAAATATGCCATTTTATTATTATTATTATTATTATTTGCTCTACAAGTTTAATTATTTTGAATTGTGAATAACAGTTTACTGGTCAAATATCGTTTTCCCCAGCAACTTGATATGTTGTCTCTGTTCTGATTAATTTCTTCACTAAAAGAATTATTAATCCTAGACACTCTCTCTCTCTCTCTCTCTCTCTCTCTCTATATATATATATATATATATATATATAGTCATCCGCAGACAGATCGGTTTCGCTGTATCACAGCTCATCATTACGGTTAGACTCCGATAGCTTTTAACCCAGGATTGAAACCCGACCGAAGTGGCGTCAGTCGGCGGTTCTACCTCTGGGCCATGGACGCACGGTAGAAGAAGGTAGACTTTTTAGCATGTATATTGTCATTATACACGCCCAATTGCCAGAGTGCCCTAATTCCTTAGTGAATGAGCGATGCGTACATGCCAGAGAAGCTACTGTTTTTTTTTTCACTTTTATACATTTTCGTATATATATATATATATATACGCTAAATTATAGTTTTAAGATATGCTATATTTATGGGTTAAAGTGCTCAATATTAAGTAAAGAGCTTTTGTAAATGTAAAAGTGGACATTGAAGTCAACACCCAGAAGTGATATCCTGTTTCATGCTAAACGCAATGGACAGTCATATAGCCTGATGATTTTGTTTAACGTGAAACAATCTGTGGCCTCTGGGTGTTGACTTCAATGACCACTGCTATATATATATATATATATATATATATATATATATATATATATATATACGGAAATTAACGAAGATTAACGAAACTGGTTATAAACAAACGACAATTTAATCACTTGGTGACTTCCCCTATGCGGATAGGGGTCGTAGGTTTGAATCCTGCCGAATGACGCACATTTTCGTAACAAAAATTTATCGTAAATAATCAAGCCGGTAGAAATAAATATATATAATACGGTTAGATTATAAACATAATATCTACTTAAATACGAGTATCTATTAAAAATAATGTTCAAGTAAATCATTTCAAATTGTCGGATGTGGGAGAGAAAGATAGTATTTAGTTCTTGCTAAATCTCTTTAACAATTTAAACTCAATCCCCACTATATGTAATTTGACCCTGTGCCATGCGCATCATTGCTTATTAAATATGAATATATTTGAGTTGCTTTTATCATGATAACCTACGCGTACAATCAGAAATTTGCACACTCATACAAATATACAAAAGAGTCACACCCCACTGTTTTGTTTTACTAAACATATGTACACGTATATTACACAAAGGTATGCACTTGTACACGCCCTTTTATTAAAAGAAATAAACATTTCGAATCCGAAATAAAAGGGGCGGATGACATAAGTTTGCACAAATAAACCAGAGATAAGAAGTCAATCCCACCCAATATTTTTGTTCCTGACTTAATAAGAAAGGTTTTCTTGAACAAAACGTGAGAAGAAAATTGTAATAGTAGACGTTTAGCATTGAGATAAATTTATTTGCAAACAACAATTATTGCTTTGTAAAGAGACATAATGTACCCAGGACTCTTGGTTTGGGCTGTAACTGAACCCAGTGATAAAATAATGAGTCATTCAAGTATAAATTGATTACAAAGTCGACATATAATATCCGTCAAAACATAGACGCTAATAAAAAAACAAAAAAAACATGAATCGTGCATTCCCATACCCTGACGAAGACACCAAAATGGAAAATTGTGAGGTATTACTAGAAGTGGGGAGGGGTCTTGGATTAGTATTTGTTTCAGTAAAGAAATGAATCAGAACATGGACGATAATAAAAAGTATGAATTTGGTTCTCTCTCTTAGTACTTTTTCATCACTAAAACTATGTCTCCTCACTGGTCTCCTCAGGATTGCCAGAGAAGACTGGCGTGGTCAAAATTTAGATAATTGGTGTGTGTTTTGCTCTATGACATATTTCATATTCAGTTCTTTGGTAGTGATTGTGCTTTGAACACTTCTTTTTACCTACAGTCATGCTGGTCTAACCAGCATTTCTTTTACTGATATATATATATATATATGCAAGTTTCATTAAAAAGGACAGACAAGGTGTGAAGGGTAAGCTTTTTATGTTTTGTTTTTGTTTCTTTTACTCACACAGCATCTCTTTGAATGGAGCTTAATTCTATCTCATTTAAACACACACGAAGACCTACCAAAATATGCAATAAATATTTATAATCGTTTTAAATATGTATTGATTTATATAGAGCTTTAAAATGCAACAGACAAATTGACAAGTCGATAAAAACAAAATTTTGAAATTTGTGCATGTATATATGTGTGCGTATATTAATCTTTATATGTGTCTGTTTTCCAGTGTATGCGTATATACTCTTCTATTTTTCCATTTGTGGGTGTTTGCATGTTTATTTATGTGTGAGTTCTTTCTCTTCCTCCTTTAATATATGAATAACTTTCTAAATCTAATAAATTTCGCAATAATAATAAAGTAGATCTAATAGTCAATTAATAATGCTGATCTCAATTTAATCAAATATTAATACTAATGCCTCTCCACACAAAATTATTTTTAAGTCTGCTCACATATTCTCCAAATTAAAAGTTGCTTTATTTTGATTGGTCCACATTGGACATACAACAATGCCTCCCTGATTAAAGGGGTTTTGCTTGCTTTTAACCTTTTAAAACCCTTCAACTTGAAATAAACCGCATCACTTGATAAGACACAAGAAGTGTTGAAACAAAATAGCTACTTTTGTAGTAATATTATAACATATTTATGTTGAGCATTAATCAGCAACTTCATATTTATGTTATAATTGTTGAAGATATATATATATATATATATCAAGAAGTAGTAGAAGGATTTAAACATGTATTAAGTAAATCATCGAGCTTTATATTCGACCTCAACAGAATGCAGAAAGCAGTGGACGGCCGTTTCGTCCTATATTTGGGACCCATCAGCAGTGCGCATCCACTACCAGGAATCGAACCCAGACAGTCTTGGATATTAAGCTGATGTTATACCAACTGTACCACGGGCCCTCGATGAAGTGCGCCGCTCCTCACGAATTCCGTGGTGGAACTAATCCAAGCTCCTTTGCCCATAGGGTAGTGCCTCCCCAAGCAACGACTTCCGCATGCAAGCCGCTACATCCATTCGGCGGCGCACTTCATCGAGCTTAATTCGTTACCTCTTCGTCACGAAACCACGAAAAAACATAACCACAAAAGAGTACGACAGACACTATCACTCGAAAAAAAAAAAGTGCATAGCGAAATCGAACGAATGAAATTAAGATCAAGCACAAATGGGAAAATTTACAAGAACATTGGAAAACAAATGGAAATTGAAATCTTTGAAATAATAATGTCCGATGGTGACTTACTAGACGATATTCTCCAAGACAGCCACCATCATTTCAAAACATTAACAGACCAACAAGGGAAATAAAACAGCCAAACATCGGATGTACGGAAACACCTCAAGATAAAACCAGAAGAAACGTCAACAAAAAATACATATAACAACAGAAAAAACAGAAACTTAAACGTCAGTGAAAACAAATCATTCATTCGCAACTAAAGAAATAACCCCAGACTGAACCAAACTCTACGCATAACGAAGAACTATGCACAGAACAACAGATGCAAGAAATATACAAAAACTAAACATGCAACAACATAAAAACTATCGACAGTAGAAATAATATGGATTAATCCCATCCTAATAAACGTTTTTAGCAAGAAACCAGAAGTACATGGATACTTGGTGGTTCACTACCACGAAAAACCGAAAATAATCAACCTTTCACAAAAATCATTAGCACTTACACAAATAGAAATTCTAAACAAAGAACCAAAATTTACACAACATAACAAAAACAAAGTGTAGCAGCAAACTAAAACTAGCAGAACAGATTTTGAAGAAGAAAACAATAATAAATTACTAGTTAAAAACAAAAAACAACCCCCAAAAGTCAAATGTGCGGCCTTTGATGAATTCTGTAAGTACATTTCGAATTTTTCATTTGACAAACTGGAAATGTCTCAAAAAAAAGTTCATCTTCAACAAACAACATTAGAACCAACTAAACCATCAAAAATTGGACAAAATATCTTTATAAAAGAAGTTGATAAAGGAGACTGAATTGTTACAGTGAATGAAAACACTACACTAACATTGTACAGAATTTGCTACAAAACGATACACACTCTGAAAAACCCCAAAAATTCAAATGTGCGGCCTTTGATGAATTCTGTAAGTACATTTCGAATTTCTCATTTGACAAACTGGAAATGTCTCAAAAAAAAGTCCATCTTCAACATTAGAACCAACTAAACCATCAAAAATTGGACAAAATATCTTTATAAAAGAAGTTGATAAAGGAGACTGAATTGTTACAGTGGATGAAAACACTACACTAACATTGTACAGAATTTGCTACAAAACAATACATCCTCTGAAAAACCCCAAAAATTCAAAATTGAATGAGAAAGTGATGAAACAACTGATGTAATACATTCATACCAAAACTGTCTAACTTATAGGAAAATTTCATTATCTTACCATCTTTAGGTGTAAAACATCCAATCTCAGTGGACTACTTAAAGTAGGCAAACGTAATCCAACGAAAGCCAACTATGTGAATAGACCCACACAAATCTACTTGAAATTAACTATCATAATTGCTTCGATTTCCGAGACACACCGCCTAAGCGATTTTATAAACATCAAACACGTTTGGAACTTCGTCCGTGATTATCTAGATTTTCTCAATCATCCACAAAACAAAGTAAACCAGAACACTTAAATAATTTCATTGGATAATGTGAATCTATACAGCAACTTCCAACACGATAAAGAAATCGAGGCTATGGCTAGAAGTATTCCCTTATGAGCTAACAATTACTTCAAATAGTTCAACGAGACATACTATCAACAAAAATCAGGAACAATCATTGGGACAAGTGTCGTACTAACATATGCCAACCTAGACATGAATACCATGAACTAAAAATCTATGAATGAACCTCAGAAACATATGAAAGGGATTTCAGAAGCCATATCAGAGAAAAATGGTAAATATATCTAGATTACTGTTTTTTTCTTTCTGCACATTAAAAATTTTGACGAGCTACATCGCAAGTCTTCATTAACCATTATAAACACTAGCATCCAATCCATTATGATGTAGCCATACATTAACAAAATTCAAAAAGTGATGGAAAACTCAACAATTTAATACATCCATATAAAAAATGTCTAACTTCTAAGGAATTTGACTATTTTACCAACTTTAGGCGTAAAACAAGTAATTTCTGTGGACTTCATAAAGTACACAAAATAAACTCATCAACGAGACATACAATGTAACAAAAGTCGATTGTGTGAATATATCCACACCAACCAATCTAAGACCTATAATAGCAGACTCAATTTTCGGGACACAGTTTAAGCAATTTCCTAGACACCCTGCTGTTGTGAATCTATATAACATCATCCCACACGACTACGGAATAGAGGCCATTAAATTCTTGCTAGAAGCATTGCATCTTGAGTTACCAGACAGTATCAATAGAAATTTCATCATAGTAACCATTGATTTTATCTTAAAAAGCAATTTCTTCAAAGAGAGTTTAGTAATTTGCTTGAAGCATTGTGTAAATTAGGTGTATGGGTATATGATCTCGAAATGTTAATGGTTAATAAATAGGTAGTACCCAACACCTTCATTGCCTTCCTTTATCTTTTCAAAATCATTGTGATAGCCTTCAAAACCTACCCATACACAATTACTTCAAGTTCAAAGAAATAGTCTTCCAATAAAAATCAGGAAAAATTTGCACCAACATATGCCAGCTTATTCATGAGATATCATATCAATCTCATCATGAGATATCATGTCCTAAAAATCTATGAAAGACTATTTTTTGGGAACAATTTCAGCTAATACATAAAAGACAGGAAAATATATCTAGATGGCTGTTTTATTCTGTGGAATGAAAACCTTGATAAAACTAAGGAATTTTCGATCATACATAAATAATATAAATCCTAGTATCCAATTTATTATGGACTACAGCCAGATAAAGCTTCCTGTTTTTTAGACATATTAATATAAAAGAAACAGAAAACTAGAAACCGACATATATTTTAAACGTACTTACTCTGAACAATATCTTTTGATTTACATTCTCTCATCCGAAACACATTCGTACTAACATTCCATTCAACCGAGTCAAACAATTCCATACAACAGTCGCAAACTTGACAACAAGAGACCACAAACTTGAAAAGATAAAAAAAATACTTATCAAAAGATATTCTCAGAACTTAATCAAAACTAGCATTAAAAATGGAAAACAAATTAATCTCCACATACTCCAAAAACAAAAACAAAACAGAATAATGCATGCCATACATTTCAATTCTCAACCCAAACAACACAGACATCTAGACACACATACAACTAAATCTACCAATCCTACTAAAGAGCTAATAAAATGTAAAACCTATCACTAAAATACCCAATCATAAAAAAAGTAAATGACAACTAAAACCACTAAAAACAGGTAGTGACGAAGTTAAAACTGCACACCACAGTTAAAGAGTCTCAGTTAAAAAAGATACAACCGTCCACAGCGCGGAGACTGATGCTAGTTATTAGAAAACCACGAATTTCACTATATACTTCATTAAAAATAATTTCTCATGCAACTTAAGAGAACTTAATATACAAGGCAGTGGTTGCCACGAGCACTATATTGGTCAAACTGGCCGTACACGCCGACAAAGTGTGATGTCAATCGCCAACAAATTAAGGATCCCCTCACTAAAAAAACTCTTTTAGCGAACATATAAAGGAATACAGAGGACCAAATCTGCCAAACTTAAAAATATCTTCCCATTCTATTAATGCGACTACCAAAACCACCTAACAAACGAGCATTAATCAGCAACTTCAAATCAAATCTCAATTCATTAAATAGCAAAACTAAACCAGCTAGTCAGAAAACACCCAAACCTGTCTGCGTCTCCTTCGCAAACATACGAGGAATCATTCCTTCAAATTAACTCACCTGATATCTTAGCTTTATGTGAAACTAACATTGACCCTTCTATCCCCTCTTCTGAGTTTTAGTTTCCTGGTTACCTTCCCCTCTTCAGGAAGGACTCTAATGTCCATATGCATGGGTTTGGTGTTTATGTCAGCGAACACCTCCCTCTATCTAGAGTGACATTTCTTGAATCCCTGAATCCGTGGTGGACTGGGGTAAGAAATGGCTCGTAAATTTTAATGCTTCCAAAACGAAGCTGCTATTAATTAACCATCATAGACAATCGTTCCTACCTCCCATTAGCATGGAACAGGCCTGCCTCCCTGAGAGTAAAACAGTACCCCTCCTTGGCCTCACACTTTCAGCAGAACTCAAGTGAAATGACTCTGTCGAATCCATTGCTAAATCCGCTGCTATGAAAGTCGGTTCTCTGTGAAGGGCCGGGAAGTTTTTCCCACCTGGGTCCATCGATCACATCTATAAATCTACCATCCGCCTGTGTATTGAATATGGCTGCCACATCTGTTCGGGCGCCTCTGCTATTCTCCTTGGGGTTCTTGACAAAATACAATGGAGATTCTGTAATGTGTCGATGCCGACTTGGCAGCCCGGCTGCAGTCACTCTCTCACCGGCGTGATGTGGCTTCCCTGTACCCCTTCTATAAATACTTTCATGGCTTCTGCTCTGATGAACTTAGTTCACTGGTGCCCCCTAGGTATGAATTTGCAAGAGATACTAGATTTGCAACTAGATACCACCCTTTTACAGTGAAACAGATAAAATGTAACCGCAATTTCTACTCTAACAGCTTCTTTTCTCGCACTTCCCGCCTGTGGAATTTTCTTCCACATATTTGCTTCCCCGACAGCTACAATCTCCAGGAATTTAAATGTAAGGTTAACAGACACCTCTTATCACACTAACTCGCATCCATTCCCTCAAACACTCTACCCATCTACCCAACCCTCATCCTCGATATCCTCACCTGTCTACCACCCTCCTTCCTTCCTATAACTAACCACTTTTTCTCATCACTTTCCCCTATGTAACCCCCTGCACAATAGTGGCCTTGCTTGGGGTGAAATGATTAAAAAAACAAAAAAAACATAGGTATGTCCTTCAAAATAGATAAATATCCTATTTTCCTTAACATAAGCAACAGATAAAACCAGTTGCCACACGTAATTTCTTTCTTCTATTTCGTCTACACATGGTAATCGAATAAACATTTAAAAATGTTTGGAAAATCTAGAAGCAGAACCGGTTAAAGAAAAACGATTTTGTTCTGAAAATCCATATAAAAAAACAATTTCAATAATTAATTTAATTTAATAATTCTCCATAAAGATACATGTATTATAAATAAAAATATATAAAATCATTAGGTGTTTTTCAAGGTCTTCTTCTTCTTCTTCTTCTTCTTCTTCTTATTATTATTATTATTATTATTATTATTTCTGTCTGTATATATATATTAATAATAATAAAACCGACTCTGTACGTATTCTAATCTTAAAATGTTACACAAGAAACTTTTAAAGACTATGAATAACCAGCAGAATCTAACTCCGTTATCGTCCTCGGCTATAGAGCTTTGGACAAAGAGGGGAAAAAAAAGAAAACTGCGTAGGACCGACAATGCATACGGTTCTTCACAGTAAAGAAAAAAAACCCTCGAACGAACCACCAGGAAAGAAAAGTGCTCGATACCCTCGACGAGCCGTTGTGCGAAACCGCGGTAGGTCTTGGCGATCTTGCGATTTTTTTCGTATATATATATATATATATATATATATATATATAGTGTGTCCATAAAGTTCGTGTGCACTTGAAAAATTTATGACTTGATTTGTATTATTTGAAATAATCTGTAAAAACTGTTATAAATTTTAATGTACCGATCGAGTTGAACTATGGTCTGATAAGTGCAACGTGATTCTTATCGACGACTGTGTGGGTGGTGGTGTGTCCACTGTAACTACGAATTTGGATTGATCAGTAACATAGTTCTTCAAGGGAAATAAATTTGTAAATAATATGGTTCTCTGTAGATTAGATCTTTTAGGGGAATTGTTATTTTTAACGATTAGGTTAGCAGTCTTAAATTTTGTGTAAGAGATAATTTTTTTGTTTAAGTGTCGTGTATTTTCGGCTGATTTTTATGATGTTTTCTGATAAATTACGTCCGGTTTATAATTGCTATGCATTTGGTTTTTGTAGAAAATATTAATGATGTTGTTGTTTTTCCGTGTGTTTGTTGTTGTTATTAATAACATTAAAAAGAAATAGTCTAATGTGGTGGTCAATAAGATGAATAAAGAAGACGTTTTTCAAAAGCGTCTGTTTCAAATCATGGAGTTCTTTAAAAAGCCGAGAAGATTGGAGTAGATAGACTAAACTATCGCCCGGTTCACACTCCACCCACGTCTATTGAACAGGTGAAGAGGCTCATCCCTTGTTTCCTGTTTAGGATGCGGTTTCCGGTTTTCTCTTTTCCAATCTTTTTACTCTTACGTAGCCCCCTGCGCATCAGTGGCATTATCGCCTTGCTTGGGGTGATATGATTAAAAAAAAAAAAATTCTCGTAAGGAAATCTTTAATAACACCAATTTTATATCTTAGAGGACATTGACTACTAAAATTTAAGGTGACAAGAATTTTTACTAGTGTTTTTTTTATATACGGAAGTAGTGAAAGTACTATTACTAGACTCCACAAGAACATCCAAAAATGAGAGGTTCCCCAAAATTGAGGTTTGACAGTGGGTCACATCTAAAAGTTTAATGATCACAAAAGCATGTAATCATCAGCAAATGACACCAGCCTCTATTGTAAACCTCGGATGGCTATCATACCACTACAGTGTATGCAAACCAGAGTTGTTCGATTTAAATCACCAATTAAAGTTGCAATTTAAATCTAATGATGTGTTTAAAACACAGATATGAATCACAATTTTTCATAGAATCTTCTTTTAAAGCAAAAGAGTTATAAAAAATATAATGTTACATTTTTATGAATGAAGGAAGGTGTTTGATATATTGAATCAAGCATCTATTAATCATAATTTTTTCTTTTTTTTTTTACTTTTACTATAAAATAAATTTTGAACTATGCAAGTCTCGAGCAGATTAAGTTTGTATTGATTGGGAAAGGATCCTCTTGGAAGTTTACTCCACAAAGTAATTGTTCGCTGGAAAAAACTGCTCGCTACAATTTCTGGGTTTATGGGGTGAAAGGTTAGACCTGATGGAACTAAAAATAGTAATTAGAATCAATCACTCACTTAAGTGCCATAAGTGATACACGCTTAGACGATCATGTCTCTTTCAATCCATGACTAAGCCACAATTTTCCCACAGTAGGTTGTCATTCCTTTCTCTGTTAGACTGGTTGCCAACCAAGGCTACAGAAACCAATATGAGATTCAACCATGATAACAGTCAGTCAGTCAGTAAAGTGCTATTCGTGATACACGCTTGGGTGATCATCTCTTTCGATCCATCACTGATTAAACAGAAAATTTTCCCGCGGTGGTTGCCATTTCTTTTTGCGGTAGACTGCTTGTTGACAAAGGCTATAGATTCCAATATGGCCTGCTATTCACCCCATATCGGGAGAGAGAAGAGATAGATTCATTACTTTCTCAAAGGTATTTATGCATATTTGAATTCAATGAATTCAACTGTAATTTGAACTCGGCTCTCCGATTTCTTATTCCGAGCCGATATCCATTGTTCCACATCCGAAATAAAATAATAGAGCAGCTTAATTGGGAATAGAACAGAACTATTATTTCGGCCCGTTTTCACACAAAGAGATTACGAGATTAGAGGGGATACTACATTTAAGTGTCAGGTAGATCAACAGATTGTCTTGACGATAGTTGGTTGATGGATCTAGTTTAATGGGAATAGACCCGAGGAGGAAGTTAAAAAAAGGGATATTTCATGACAAGAATTGTAACGGATCAATTTTGCACGAATACAACGAATTAAAGAACAAATTCAAATTAGGTTTGATAAGTCAATTTGGATTCAGTATTCTCGAGAGACTAAAAGTGAATTTAACTTAAGGAGATACATTTTATAACTCGTAGACTCCTGTACCAACCTGCTACTCACCGCTCGCCATAGGTAGGGACTTCGTCAGGTGTTCAATTTCAGAGAAAAATTTTCCCTGGTTGAAGTTGTTTTCTTAAACCTCTCTGTCAGTCAGTTAAGTGCCATATATGATACACACTTAGGCAATTATGTCACAAATGATACATGTCAGAATGGGTAGAAGACTTCCCTGCAGTAGGTTGCCATTACTTTCTGCGGTAGGTTGGTTGACAATCAAGGCTATAGAACTTAATCTGTCTTGCTATTTGACCCATAGCTGGAGGGAGAAGAGATAGATTATTACCTTTCCTTAGGTTGTTTCCTCGTGAGTGAATGCAACGAATCCTGCTGGGATTCGAACTCGGCTCTCCGATTTCTTCGTTCCAAACCGATATCCACTGCATTACAATCCAGTTAAATCACCAAATACCCGAGATTGAACTGATTTTAAGAAAAGAAATTGGTGAACTGTTTTCACACTGTGGACGTGTCATTATATTTTTTATTTATAATTTTTTTTTAAGTTGAGGGGCATTATTAAACAAAAAACAAAAAATTAATTTGTTTTGATGGATTGGTATTTTCTGGCTTGTTTAAAGTCAGAAAATATTGTCAGATTCTTAGAATATTTTATTGGAAATAATACTGATTTAGTGACACAGATCTTAAGAATTAACTCATAGCTGGGAAGAAGATGGAGATTCAAGTGTATTTGCGTGTAAGTGAATATAACGAACCCAACTTAAATTGAAGCTCAACTTCTCAATTTAACAATCATTATCCATTACACTACACGCATATCTAAGCTTACAACAGCTGGCATTGCCAAGCAGTCATTCATCCAGGCTTGACGATCATATGGGAAGTGTTGTTTCAACGTGATCTCGTCGTAAACCTATGCTACATTATGTGTACCAAATTTAAAAACTGCAAGAGGAGACCTTCTTTCCTGGTAAGAGGAGAATTATTTCCAGATGAGATTATTAAAACATGAAATTTGTCATCCACGATTTTCTTCAAGGTTATTCCGTTCAAAGTTGTTTTTCTTTATTTTTAAATAAAGGAACATAAATTTTCTCTTTTCACGCTCGCATCCGGTGACCTTCGCTCTATAAACCCTTAATCTATTTTGCCCCGTTCTTCGCTTAAAATGCCGGGTGTTGTCCCAGTTCCGTAAATCTACTTGAAGATGCACCATTTTCTTAATTTAATCCGAAATTTAGTCTTGTTGAATATTACGCCCTGTTTAAAAGTTCTCAGAAGATTTCAATTCCCATGAAATATTAATTGTACTCATTGAGGTTTCATACAGCTCGACTGCCTCGGGTGGTTTTCACTGGCTTTATTAAACAAAGCCGGAATGGACTAATGAACTTTAGACGTAAATTTACATCATAAAATTTCACACCAACAAATAAATGTAGATATTTCTAATAAAAACAGTTGACACGATATTTTTGAGGTTCAAACGATATGGATATCATATAAAAGCAACACCCTCGTTCATTCGTATATTAAGTTAGGTGCCATACATGATACACGCTTGGACGATCATGTCTCTGACTGGGCAGAAGATTATCCTCAGGGCTGTAGTTTAAGCCAATGAATTTATTGAAAATTTTACATTTATTGAATAAGATTGACAAAACTAATTGTAATACAAATGATAAATGATATCATCAATTTAAACAATGAATTCATTGAAAAAATTTACATTTATTTTTGCGAAATATTGGAAAATAAATCTGTTAAAATGAGATATTATTATTATTTTCATTTTTGCGTCATTTAATAGGAAAGATTGGGTTCTATAGCCTTGCATTCTGCGGAATACTGGTTACCAGCCAAGGCTATAGAACCCAATCTTTCCTATTATGTAATACATAACTGGAGGCAAGAGACAGCTTAATACCTTTCCCAAGGGTATTTGTGCGTAAGTGAATGGAAGGATCTCGGAGTGGTGTAATGGTTATCAAGCTTCTCTCGCTAGAATCTATTACAACTAAGTAGTGAGTTCGATCCTAACTGAGTAGCCCATACTTTCAGCCTTGTGCCATATCTAAGCGGCGTTTAGAAAATCATCTATAATAATATACAGGGTGCAATGGATAAATTGCGGTTTAAAAGACGCAAAAATAATAATACTAATATCTCATTTTAACAAATTTATTTCGCAATATTTCACAAAAATAAATGTAAATTTTTTCAATGAATTCATTGGCTTAAACTACAGCCCTCAAACGGCTTCGGAATCCCTTGCATGTCATCCGAGCCTTCCCCGTTTAACTTGATGAATGCTGCCATAATGCTTACCTTCAGTTTATCATTTGTATTACAATTAGTTTTGTCAGTCTTATTCAATTTTGCCCAACAAGTAATAATCAAGGAGGTTACATTCTGGGGAGTTAGGTTGCCAGATATAAGTGATGGTGTAGGAGCAGAAATTGCCAGACAGCCATGGCTGAGTCTCCTCTCGTTTGTGTTACAGCTTGCAGAGTCTTGTTGCTCGACATAAAGTTTTCCAGTAGACAGCCTTTTTTTCCAGTGGTTTACTGATAAAAAGATATTCTGGTAAGCAGTTTTTATTTGTCGTAAAGTGATCGATATTGAGATGAAGATAGAGCGATAACAGGATTAATGTGGAGAAGTTTGTCACTTAACTGAGGAGAGTCATTACGACTCCAACGCTTTTTGAAGGTACTATTATGATAACCTTACTCCTCAGGGCTTATTTTTTAATCATATATATATATATATATATATATATATATAGTACTGTGCAAAGGTATTTGGACAAGGACTATTTTATCTATTATGAGGCATCAAAATAAAGTTTAAAACCACTCCTGTCCTAACACTTCTGCACATTACCGGTAGTGTGCAAACGTGTTAGGACAGGAGTGATTTTCCTAAAAACCTCACTGAAATTCAAATACAGTGTTAAAAGCTAAACCTTTGTAAGTATTATTTAACTAAAAATGAAGAGAAAGGAAGGTTTCGGAATTTGAATTGGCCCCCACAAAGCCCTGATCTCAATCCTGTTGAACATTTATTGGATATTTTGAATAAGAAATTGATAAATCTAATGTTACTTGGCAAGACACACTTTGAAAACAAACACAAGCTGCTTGGCAAGAGATACCATTAGATACATTGAAGAAGCTTGTGATGTCAATGTCTGACAGCATGAAAGCTGTGATCAAAGCAAAAGGCTATTATACTAAATATTAAATTTATTTTGTAATGAGTATTTTTCTTGTTAAAGCATTTGTTGAGTAAATCAAATAAAATTACTTTAATTAAATTGTTTATTTTCTGTCAATATGCCACATAAAAGATGAAACAGTTCTTGTCTGAATACTTTTGCACAATACTGTCTGCATATATATTAAGTAATTCATCGAGTTTTTATTCAACCTCAACAGAATGCAGAAAGAACTGGACGGCCGTTTCGTCCTATATTTGGGACTTATCAGCAGTGCGCACCCACTACCAGGAAGTGAAACCCAGACAGTTGCGTTATTAAGAGAATGTCATACCAACAGTACCACAGGCCCCGGTGACGAAAAGTTGACGAAGAGGTAACGAATTAAACTCGATATAGCGCAGCTCATTCACATATTCCGTGGTGGAACTCTGCTGAGATCCTTTTACCCATAGGACTGTATATATAGTTACGTGTTTATTTAGCAATCCATGTTTAATACAAGTTTTATTAAAGACAATAAGACAAAGTATGTTGATTAAGATTTTATTAAGTATTTCTTGTTTTTGTATAAGTGATTTTCTTTCTGGACATAAAATGTGTAAAAGCTGTCCCAATGATCTATATATCCGAGTGATTTCGGCTATTCTATTAGCCATTAACAAAAGTGTTTTTTATGTTTTATTTTTGACTGAATATGTGGATATTTATATATGTTTCTTTAGTAATATCAATGGTTTTCCAAACTCGGTCAGCACGTTTTGGTCGTGTTCATAGTCAATGTTGCTGACTCTTCTTTTTTTGTATTTTTTAATATTATCTCCAAAAAAAAAAGAAATGGCAAAATTGAATAAAAGCTTAATCGCAGTACATTGTCAATAATCTTCAATGAAAAATATACATATTGTTGTTGTTACACTATATACTGACCTCCAAAAAATGAAAAAATCCCAACGTCCGGGGTGTAAGCTAAATAGCACAGGGTCTCCTAGCCAAGTCGCTGCACAGTGTCCCTGACCACCTGCGCCACATGAGGTCTGGCATTATCATGAAAACTAGTACACTCTTACCCAATGCTGGCTCTTTCTACTTCAATGTCTATTGTACACATTCTAACTGCTGCGAGTACAGATACGTATTGAGAGTTTAGCTCTATAATAGCGCAACGAGTGTTGTCTTGTCCACCAGATACAGAGTATGATCCTCCGTTATTGTAGCGGTGGTCTTGTGGTGTGAGGCGCAGGGTCCCTTGGTGACAACCAATGCCTGGAACTCCTGCGGCTGTCATACAGGACCCAATTTTTGCCACTGGTGAGCATTTGATCAAATATGGGTATGTTGCGGTGCCGAGAAAGAACCCAGAAACAAGATGTCAGAAATGATCTGTAACATTTATCAGATGTTATCATTCATTTCTCAATGTACCCAAATACTTTCAATCTCCTTCTAAGATCATCTTCAGGAGTGTGAGTTATGGTAACAAATGTAACCGCAAAACGTTACAGAACATTTTTGACATCTTTCAATTATAATACGCGAAAGAATATCCGTGAGTATGAACGGATTTTATTAAAAATAAGCAGACACAATGTTTGCATTTTATTTAATCTGACATGTCTAAAAGAAAATGTGCTGCTTAAATACATCAGGTTTAATAATGATAGATAGATAGATAGATAGATAGATAGATAGATAGATAGATAGATAGATAGAAAGAAAGAGAGAGAGAGAGAAAAAAAGAGATTTTGCTAACTAATATTTTTTAACATGATTTATTGATCAAATTATAGAAATTCTTTGTTAAATAATTAATCTACCTGTCGATTGAAGAAAATATTTATTTTATTAGATTCAATCATGAACAATTTGTGTATCTTTGTCAATCATACTTTTCAAAATATAAACTACAATTACCATTTAAATTATCTATCAACTCTTATTTGCAATCACATATATATTAACATGGCTAAAAGCCCTTTGCTCAGTGAACAATATGGACAATTTTTGCACTACCATACTTCCACCAAACTAAAAAAATATATGAATGTTGGTAAAGCTAAATAAAAAATTAATGAAATTTTCCTAGTACGTCATATTTAACGAAAGGTGTTAAAAAGGTTCCTGGGCCAATTGCAATAATGCATATATATATATATATATATATATATATATATATATATATAAATTAAAAAAGGATTAATTCAATGATGTTGGATGATCATTTCGATATGAAAATCCCCACGGGGGATAACACATCACCTCAGCAACAGAAAAATCCTTTCAGAAACTGGAGAAAAATCAGTCTAATTTTCCTTTTTAAATAGATTTTCAAAGAAATTAAAAAAGAAAAAGAAAAAGAAAAAAAATAAAACAAAATAAAATCAAATAAACAAGAAAAGAAAAAAATTGACATCGTCTGGGTTCGCAAAAAAGGAAAGGGAATTGTAACTTAAAAATTAACGGACGGCCGTGTTGAATTGATGTAAGGTTAAGCAACACGGAAAAATGGTGGGAGATAAGAGAGATAAAGGAAGGAAGGGAGGGAAAAAGAAAAGAAAAGAAACAAACAATTTTTTATATATTACAGACGCTGGACATATTCAAAAACCTAACTTCCCAAAAACGTTGAAGTATTAGAAAAAGGCCTTTACTTAAAAAGCATAATTATTTTTAAAGGGAATAAAAAGATATAGGATTTAAAATAATTTTTTTTTAAAAAAGTTAGGTCATTTGATTTAAACTAAATAAAGACACCGCTAGGTAAAAAAAAAAAAAATTCATTTACAATTATACATACTTATAGAAGTACACACATACATGCATACACATACACACACACAATTCTTCGATTATGAATACATATATACATACATACACATACACACATACATTCAATTCCATACACACTTATATACGTATATACACATACATGCGCATACACACATATATGTGTACACACATATACAAAAATTCATACACACATATACACACACACACATATATATACATTATACATATGCACACACACATACATATAAAAAATATAAAAAATTAATGAATATTATAAAAAAGAGCATTTAAATAGCTAAAAAAAATTTTTACACACATAAATACATATATACACACATACATATATACATATATACACACATATATACAAATATGCACATACAAAAACAAACATACACATATACATAATAATTATAAAAAGAAAAATTAAAAATTAAAAATTAAAAAATTAAAAATTAAAAAAATTAAAAGCTTAATATTTAAAAATTAAAATTTTAAAATTTAAAATTTAAATTTTAAAATCCGCCCTATGACGGCACTTATTAATGAATTTCTTCCTAAGATTCAAAAGTAAGTTCTGATGAGGATACTTCAAAATCAGAATCTTCTTCAATAAACATAGACGGCACCTATCACGAAAATTTTTAGGGGTACAAGCTGAGCCTATTAATTTCCAGCTGGTTATAGGGTCCTGCACTTCCTCCTTCATTTTCCAGAATCTACGTGATAGTGCCGTCTGGAATCTTTGGTTAGGGTTCAAAAACGAGTACTTGTGGTTGTAAACTCTCTGTTTGAAAGGGACCGCGGACATGCCAATATAAGTCTGGTAATTGTCTTTGTTGTTAGATGGAGAAATACGGGCTTCATAAATTACTTGGGTGGATTTACATTTCCCCTGCACCGGGCAGGTATCCACAGAATTACAATTACAATTACATTTATCAACAATTCCAGATTTAACGTCGGTATTATTTCGGTTCATTAAAATATGCCTATTATGGGAATTAATTATATCATCTATATTTGAGGTGCAAGAGTAACTGATTTTTAGGGTGAATTTATTAAAAATTTTATTGAAGGGATTATTATTATTATTATTATTAAAATGTTTATCGATTAATCTGAGAAAATACTTACCAATATTTATATTAGTTAGCTTACAACAAGGAGGGTTAAACCAAATTATCTTCCTTTTTCTACATTTTCGGGTGGTTTTAGTATTTGATTATTCTGGGTTTATAGCAGGCTTATCATACGTTAACTTGTTAATAAAACCGCTTTTCTGAAGGGCCTTATTTCTTTACTTGCATTTAAAATTTTTATATTGGATGATAATTGGTTAACCCTATTATTTACTATCTTGGGTATTTGTCTTATAATATTTTTTGGGGTGATTGGATAAACTATTTATATAGGTGGGAGAACTATTTTCTTTGAGAACTATTTTCTTTGAGAAAGGGTTGGTAGGAACCATCATTTAAGTTAAGGGTGATATCTAGATAGTTTACAATTTTGAGATTGGAAGTAACCTCAACCTTAAAACCTAGAAGATTTAGAGCTCTGATAATTTTCTTATGTATTCTATTAGTGTAAGGCCCATTGGAATTGGGAAAACATATCAGTCCATCATCCCGATATAGGCCTATTAGTTTAGGGTCTAAGAATCTACTTAAAATATCTAAAATATAAATACCTATTAGATCTGCTACCTGGGCAGAATCATAGGCTCTCATAGGGACATCAAAACTATCTTTAGGCCCTTTTGTCCAAGTAGAATTATCAAAGGTGAGAATGGATTTTCTAGCTCCCAGTATAATCCTATAGTCACTATCCGAAATATCAACATAACCTCTAGCAAAGTCTAAACAATCCACAAGAAGTTTTTTTGATATAGAGAAATAGAAATCCAAAATATCAAATTTAAGGAAAGTGGATTTAGATTTGTCATTGATATTATCAAACCATCTTATGGTGTCTAAGGAACTCTTCCAAAGATTCGGTCGTAAATTAGATTGTAACTTCTCTATTAGGTTCTTCAGAACTTCCCTAGAAATTATGCCTAATTCGCTTTTAGTGGGATTAATTAGTCTAGTTTGTAATTTATTTTGGAAGTTTGGCTTGTGGTCCTTAAATAAAATATAAGCTTCTTCGGTAGAAATTTTACCAATTCTATCACTGATATTTAGTTCATTTGCAAATTAAGCCATATCAGAGTTAATTTCCGATAAAATTAGGTTTCCTCTGTCTATTTTGTAATGACTAGTTATACTATTTTTAAGGATATTTAGGTAATTGGAAGTATTACACTTGTAAATGTTATTTGATTTCTCCGATTTTATCCATAGGTCTTTAGAATTATTTAAGGTATTAATGTTCGACTTTAATAAATACTGGAATTCATTAGAAGTTCCCCGGAACTTGATTTTGGGGATCAAATTAAAAAGATATTTTTCAAACGAGTTTAAAAATTTGCATACCGGTGGAGTTCTTAGAGTTTTAGATCAAAGTACTCTACTCTGTAGAATCAGTAGAAGAATCCGTTGAACGCAGGAAAAAGTAGGCTTTCCATCGAAGCCTCCTCACAAAACTTTCAATTATTCCGTAAGATGAAAGAGAAAGGAATTCAGATTAGGATAAGGAATATTCTTCAAAGAATACTCCGGGGTAAATTTCTCCATAGGAAAGGTGGTGTTGTTTTGGTAGAAAAAATCCGGGAATAAACCAAGAGAGCTCAACTACCAAAAGGTAGGAGCAAAATATTATAATTCAGATACTTTAATCCAAGCGGAAAAAGCAGGAAAGTAAATTACAAAAACCCGATCCTAATTAATATTAAAAATTTTATTTTAATATTAAAAAATGATACAGGAAGAGAGCTCCATATAATAAAATATTACAGAGCAAAAAATTATGGATAATCTACAAATCTATGGGCAACCGCTCTATTACCCATGTATTTGTAGAATATCCAAAAAATATTTCAAGATTATTTTATTCTGTTAAGCTTAATAAAAAATTAACATTGAGTAGTTCTTCTGAGTTTGTCTCTATTAGGATTTACCTGACAAAAATACCAAATATTCTACGTTATGTTTGAGATTTCACGTTTGAGATTTGTACGTTATGTTTGAGATTTCACACGCCCGATTGATTAAAAACTTAATAGGGCGATTTAAGTTTATTGCATTACTCGACCGCGGTCAACCAAAAATCTCGCAATGATACGTTACTCTTCAAATATAGAAAAAGAAAATCTGATTTATTTTACAACCCAAAAGTATGCCATTGAAGATTCACAAGTTACTTGCAATGACCTACAATGACATTATTGAACTCTGATCTTATGCATGGCGCCTGATTTACGTCGAAATGTGTGGTTAAACAAAAGACAGTAATATCCCGCAATCATCAAAGCAAGATCTGACAAATGCAATATAGATTGACAGGTTTCTGTCTCGCTTTTATCGTCCCGGTCAGTGTTAACATTCGTGTAATTACTTCATCCAGAGTAGAGCCAAAATGTCTCTGTTGCCCAGATTAAAGACCCTCAGAGATTTTTAGAAACTCATTTGAAAAAATATTATTTTTGACTCAACATCTATATTTCCTTTCCGCTTACGTAAAGTAAAGACGAACATTTGAAAGAAAGAAAAAAATACGCATACCACGCACCGAAAAACAAATTATACAAGTACGTAATGTTTTTATAGAAAATCGTTGAGAAAGTCAGATTTCTTATTCTTTATCATCTATGAGATGGAGGTAGTAGTCAAACAGAAGAAAGAATCTACGAATTTAGGTACGTCCACTCAATTGCCAAAAAAACAAAAAAGAAACAAAAAACAGCATATCATGATGTTAACAGGGCTCAAACTTAATAAAACAAAGTTTTATCATCAAAGTGTTTATGCTATTATTAAGAGGAAAGATGTAAATTTGTTAATTTTTTTTTAAATTTTTAAATCCTTTCTACCACGTTCGAAATTTTAATTAAAATTTCACTTTTTGTTTTTCGTCAGCATTTGAGCTATGTTTACGTAATGCGACTTGTAAGAAAATGGAGTCGGTCGAGTAAAATGATTTGGGGGCGAATAAATTTTCCCTCTTTCTCTAGACCGCCGGTTGAATGATTCCTTTTTCAAATCTCAAAGGCGATATATATATATTCATTTGAAAGCCAGTTGATTAGGCAACCTTGATTTCAACTTTTCTGTATCTTTAATTTTTATGTTAACTGATCCTTCAGCCTTTTTTTCTTTTTTTCTAAATGTACAACAGGGATTTGCAGAACGCACAATTGGAAGTTTAGAATAGTTAAAATGATTAAGTAAGGGAGGAGTTTTAAAAAAATGAAGTATATTAAAGAAAGCCATATCTACAACAGTGGTGATCTCTACAGATTGTGCCAAGAATAAAATGGACTGGCTTCCAAATGAAAATATTTAAAAGCACTACATTTTATATGTACTGAGCGCTTTTTAACTGTTTACAACTGTTTACTGGTTTAATTTAATAACTGATTTATATATATATATATATATATATATATATATATATATATATATATATATATACGATACTACCCGAAATATTTAAAAATAAATTTCCCAAGGCTCAAAATGGATTTACCGAAAGAGTTGGATATCCGTCCTCGAATTTTACTATTCGGTCCCTAACGATCAAGCCATATAGAATATTCCAATATGGTAGATGGTTGGATTCATGTCGGCTGTGTTTATTGTGCTAAGAGAAGATATTTACATGAAAATGTAACTTGATCAGATATAAATAAACCTATGATTGCTCAATCTTATGGATACCAAATAAAATTAATATCGCCCTCTTCAAAGTGCCACGTCTCCTCAGGATGTGGGGGATCATGGCTCTCCATAATTTCCTGTCTTTTGTAGCTTTTAGTAAAATGTATCTTTTTGGTGCATAAAACAAAACAAAATAATTCATCACCCACCAGGATATGCACAGGATTTTGAACCTAGAAAGTTAGAATTGGACAGCTCCCATGTAGATGTGTCGGCGATACACCAGTCTGATATGGTACTTGTGAAGAACCTAAATCATTTGCATGCCAGTAGGAGTCAAGTCCTTTCTGGATCGGTACTGATCATTTCTCCAGCGTCTGTCGCTACGTATTAGTTACTCACTAATTCCCACATAGACTTGACAAAATTACTGGGGAAACTAAATGACGGTATTGATCGCTTCATCCATGCAAAACGTCGATATCAATCACATTTAGCCGATGTTACATGGCTTCCCTCTACCTTTTTTTTTTATAGCAACTGATCAAACGGGCTATTTTTCCTGGTGGCCTGACTACATAAATTTAAGCGAGCTACAAAACTAGTAGCTACACCCTTTTACTGTTGAACTAGATAGAGGTAACCACTACCTTTATCCTAACAGTTTTTCTCGCACTTTTCACCTGTGAAACTCACTCACAATTTTTTCCTTCCCCCATGAATACAATACTCAAACATTTTCCGTTGTATTTTCTATTGACGGAATTTTTCATCACTTATACAAGTCTATCAGATTATTTAATGAATATCAAATAGAAGAAACGGATCCCTTCCAAAGAGCAATTGTGTGAAAGTAAAAGCAAGCAAATAAAGTTGAATTTTAACCGTTTCGCATTACTTATTATTAAGAGTTGAGTAATTTACATTAAGGAATGAGATAGAAAAATAATGCAGACCCTGAGCTTGACAGAAGGAAAGGATATAAATATATTGTTATATATAGATATACACAAATAAATACACAACGGTCTTTATTATAAGAGAGGATATATATATATATGTATGTATGTATGTATGTAGGTATGTATATTCAATAATAAATTAGTACACTCTAATTAATGGCGCATGTATACAGGATATATCGCACGCTAAGCGTCTGCCTCCCATAGTTCAGAGGCAGAATCGCCGACTGACGCCAATTCGATCGGGTTTCAATCCTGGATAAAAACAATCGGATGTCTAACCGTACTGATGAACTCTGATACAGCGAAACAGATCTGTATACGGATGAATATTCACGCTTCACACACTCTGATTGAGCATTCTGGAAGAATGTAAGACTTTGAAAAAAACAGTGACCACTTTAGCATCTATGCATCGTTTATTCAGTAATGAATTAGAACACTCTAACTATTGGCGTATTTATACATGGTATATCACGCTAAAAGTCTTCTTCCTTCTACCGAGAGCCCATAGGTAGAATCGCCGACTGACACCAATTCGGTCGGGTTTCAATCCTGGGTTAAAAGCAATCGGAGTCTAACCGTACTGATGAGCTGTGATAAATCGAAACAGTTCTGTCTGCGGATGACTATATATATATATATATATATATATATATATATATATATATATATATATTCTGCACTACTCAGTAACATATTTATTGCAAAAAATATAATGATAAGGCACTGTTAAAGAGTGAACGCGCGACGAAAGCTTTCGAAACTGGTAACTAAGTTTAGTAACTTGTAGTAAAAGAATGAACTAAGCCAACTCTGCCTCACTATTGTCTCCCACTCTATGAGCGGAACAGAAGGAAAAAATATATATATACAACCATCTTTATTATAATAAAAAGAATATAATGTGTACCTGCAGGGTGTTAGATCTTGGCTCTCCACGAGAAATCTATAGTTCTAACGTCAATTTGCTCAAGTTCGCTAATTATATTATTGTCATGGCGGCATCATCCCTCAACGGAATGAACTCTTCCAACCATTACATATACGTCTCCTCACAAAAGGTGAGAGTGAGTAGCCATCAGATAAGCTGGGGAAGTAGCCTGAGGAGAACGCCCTGAACATAGCCGAGAGTCGTCTACGGACACTGCTACCGTAACGACCTATTACGAGTCCCAGTTCTAGAGTCGAATTATAGCATTACACACTAATCCGTATTATCGTTCCAGTAACAAACTTCTAAGTGTTGTATTTTGCCGTGTTTAATATATATTCGTTATTTCCAATTTTGGTTGTTTTTATATTATTCTAGCTGGACCTTTAACCGAGTCGACGACAGTTATGCTCTGTTTTTATCTGTCTATTTTGCCTTTAGTCTGCCCTGTGAGTATTATTTCAAACCAACTTTTCTCATGATGTACTGCAGAAATTGCAACTCTCTTTCTGATGTTAAATATAAGTATCATTTTTTATTTCCCTTTTCGTCGTTGCTCACATTTTCAATGTTCCATGACATTCTCATCATCCTTCTGTAGAATCACATTGCTACAAGTCTCTTCTTCTATGATGTGATTATCCAATATTTATTGCCATATAGGAGAACTGATATTACAGTTCAGTACTCTTTTCTTTATTGCTAACGAAATTTTTGTTCCTAACAAGGTTTTTTCTCTTTCTTGATACTTCGCTTAGCTTTGGGAAGGAATCTTTCACTATTTTAATGTGTCTTTAGATTTCAGTGTGCACTTTCTGTTCTCTGTTAACCACTTCACAGATACTCAAATTGTTCTTGCTTAAGTTTGGTACTTAGCATTGGTAATTTTCATGTTGGACTGTTTCGTTGCTAACAACCATGCATTTTGTCTTTTTGCAATTGGCGTTTAGTTCTTTCATCTTGCTTTTCTCCCCTACCTTCTGTAGGAGTTCTTGTAGTTTGCTTTCTGTGCCTGCTGTCATCACCATGAATCCTGCGACGCTAGTAATCGTTACACATTAAAAAAAGCTGCAACCGTAATTTTAGTCTGCAAAATGTCATCACCAAATCTTGTTTACGTCTTATCATCGACTTGACGAAAGGATCACAATAAGTAAAGAATGGAAAGTACATTTAATCCGTGACATATGGGATGGCGAATTGGTAAACATATGTTTCAAATTGTAATATTTCCCCAGGCTATGGGGAACTAAAGATTTAGATATGATATATAAATTAAAATAAGTGAACATTGTGGATATCAATGATATGTTTAGAAAATAATCTCAATAACTCATGAAAGAAAATTGTTTATACTTGCAAATTAAATAAAATGACAGAAGAATAGCTTTATATCACAGACGACGAGAAACCATGCATCTATATTAAGATAAGAACGCATGCGTTAATATTACGATGAGAGACCCTGCGTCTATATTTCGACGAGAGATCATGAGTCTGTATTACGATGAGATACGGCGCATCTATACTACAATAAAAGACCATACGTCTATAATACAATGACAAAGCATGCATCTGTATTACGAAGAGAGATCAAGCGTCTGTATCACAATAGAAGTCAGTCAGTTAAGTGCCATACGTGATACACGCTTGGGCGATCATGTCTCGAAAGAGACATGACTAACTGGGCAGAAGATTATCCCGCAGTAGGTTGCCATTGCTTTCTGCGGTAGACTGGTTGCCGACCAAGGCTATAGAACCAATCTGTCCTGTTGTTTAACCCATAACTGGAAGGGAGAGACGGATTAATAACTTTCCCAAGGGTATTTGCGCGTAAGTAAATGCAATGAATTCAGCTGGAATTCGAACTCGGCTCCTCGATTTCTCGTTCGGGGTGCTTATGGAAATTTCAGAAGACCATATCGAAGCCTTCTTTGCCAGATATGGAAAAGTTACAGAGGTGACGTCCGTAATTAGCAAGGCGGGATTTTCCACGGGTGATATTACTCTGCAGGTGACGGTCTCAGAAAGCAGTTTGAAGTGATCCCCAACATCCTCACCTGCAGAGGCAGATTCATCTTTGTCGTGGTGGAAGGCCGAAGACCGTTCTGATGGATCTGTGGAGCTTCAGACCACATTGCAAAGGATTGTCCGACCAAAATATCGCATAAACAAAAAAGAAATATCGAAAGAGTGGTCGGCGAAAAGGCGCAGTTTACTAAAGCTTTTGCTGAAATTAACGTCTCTGAATAGCGAAATCACGTGCGCCATCCCTGCATATATAGGATGTTAAAGCTAACCTACCCCACGGACGTCGGCGGAATTGTCCTTGACGGACGAATTACGTCCGATTTTAGCACCGGTTCTCTGGGACAATCCTTCGGGGTCCCTACCACCAGTGATTTTTACCCTGTATGTGACTAAGATAATTGTTTGTTACTCTTATCTTTTCAGGTCTAACGGATGTCTATCATGTTAGCCAGTTTAAATGCGAATGGGTGGTTACTGGAAGTTCAACGTTTCCATACTGGACAGGCGGGCCTTTCAGTGCCAGCTGATTAATGTAGAGTAGCAGGCGTTAACTGGGAGAGTCCCTGGGAATAAGTGGTGGGAGAAACTTAAGGGTAGGATTAGGTCTTTCACCACCGAATATTGCCAACGGTTCAAACTAGAAAAGGCTGCAAAGGTGAAGACGCTTAAAGCTAGGTTCTCCGGGTGGAGGTTAGTGGGGATACCGTAGAGATATCCTTGGCTAACGAGGCCCTGTAGCGTTCGAATATCGAGCGTTACATGGGTCAGGTAATTAGACATAGGTAATCAAGATGTCTTCCAAAGCTGTGAACATGGGCCCAGAACTGCTCAAAGAAGAGATTCGTCGAGGCGGTACATTCACGAGGTACGAAACCCGGAGAGGCATACTCTTCGGTCGACCAACGACATGTAGAAGGCTTTCGGCGGCATTTCGAGAACCGGTTTACCAAGGAGCCTGGTCTCCGTGATGAGTAGTTTCGCAGCTATTTGGCTGTCTTAACCCGGCTTTTGCCGGTTGATGCAGCTAGCTGCGAGGGAGAGCTTACGGAGAGCGAAGTCTACGCGGCTTTGAAGAAGGTCGGTAGAGGCAAATCGCCGGTTCTCGATGGTTTGCCCTATGAATTGTACTTGAGGCTGTCGCACATCTTTTTCCCAATTTTGACTGTCGTGTTCAACAACTGGTTCCGGCAGGCGTCTATCCTCCACCGGTCTCACGCTGTTGAGAAAAGGCAAGGATTTTGGGAGGGAGCTAGATGGTTACAGGCCCATAACTCTGCTAGAGTTAAAGAATTTTGCCAAGATCCTGTCGAATCGTTTGCAGTTAGTTGCCGATTTTCTGTTGGGACCTGAGCAGAATTGTGCTGCGTAAGGCCCAACAATTCAGAGCAACCTGCATCTGATCCACACGATCATAAATGATGTCAAAGACGACGAAGAAGCCGCGCTGATCAATTTGGATCATTCCAAGGCATTTGATAGGGCAGCTGTTACCTGGCGGCTGTTCTGTAGCCTGCCGGATTCGCACCCGACTTCTGCCGCTGGATTATCCTCCTAGATCAAACCCCACGGTTGTGGTACAGGTGAACGGGAAGCTGTCGGTCGCTTTTGCGTTGTCTAGGTCGGTCCGGCAAGGTTGTTCACTGTCACCCTTACTTTATGCTTTGGCGTTGGAGCCTCTCCTTCGCCAGCTAAAGAAAAGGGTGTGCAGTCCGGCTCTACGTTTAATCGCTGTCCCTGGTGGAGCTTGAGCCAGGGTTTCTGCATACACCAATGAGGTAACTACTTTTGTATCGTTCCGGGATGACATTGACGTGGTACTGAAGGCGCTTGAACGGTACGAACAGGTCACAGGAGCCAAGATTAACCGCAACAAGTCTTCCGGCTTGCGGTTAGGTGCCTAGAAGGGTGTTACTTCCCGGGGACCTTCAGTTGAACGGTCGGGTCTGTTTGCATTCTTGGAATGTGGTTTGGGCCCGACCTCCAGCTGGAGAAGTATTTTTCTGAGGTACTGACAAAGGTTGGCGCGTCGGTCCGATTTGGCGTCAAAGGGTTTGGCTGAGGCGTGTGCCGCACACGTCTTTCCTATTATCCTTTACCGGTTGGCAGTACTTCCACTTTGTGAGCGACGTGAGGAGGCGATCGAGCATTTGCTATTCTTCCTTCTGTGGAGAGAACGCAAAAATCACGTGGTCAAACGTGCCTGTGTCCAACCTCCATATTATGGGGGACTGGGAATGTCACACGTGATGTCACAAGTTTGTCTCGAAGTTGGCATTTCTCACTCGTGCGTTGATGGAAAACTTATTGCTGGTGGGGATAGTGAGGAAAATTTTCCCTAGCATTACTATCACTTCCACCATCTCGAAGCGGTTAGGGTTAGCCTCGAGAGCGATCGAGTGTCTTTTCGAATGTCTGGTGGCCTTGAAGGCTTTTCCTCGGTCAAGTGACCTTTCTCAGTCTAGAAGAATCTTCTGTCGGTGATTAGTGGTGGGTGTCTTGAAGGATCCACTACATGAAATGCTCGGCATGCCGGAGGATGATTATCGCTCTTTTTGGTTTTGGGCGCCAAGGGCGGACTATCTCAGCAACTCTGAGTTTTCTCTTACCTGGAGATTAGCTCGGAATCGGTTGTCTCTCAATGACATGGCCTTGATATGGGGCCTGGCGGATTTCCGGATTGTCAACGTTTCAACCTTGGTTTAAAGGAGACGTCTGCGCACGACTTCTACCATTGTTTGCAGGCTCGCCCTTCTATGGGACCGTGTCGGCGAGTTGACTGCTCGTATCGCGTCGAGTGAGCTCGTCCACATTGATAGTGCCTGTGACAATGTGTCGCCCCCGTTCTCCGGGTTGAAGTGGATGGTGTTTCTCTCACTACTAGCCACGGCTCGAATGGTGATATGAACAAAGCGACTGGAGGATGTATTGCGTGGTCAGCGCCCTTGTCATCAGGACTTGATCCGATATTTTGAGCATCAGCTCAAAATCAAGATTAGAACTGATTGAAAGCGTTTGACTTCGACAGGCTTCAGCAAAAGGTGGGTGTCTGTGGCGAATTTGGTTCGCGTGACCGGGGCTAGCCTTGATTTTCTCTTTTAGATCTTCTTAGTTGCATCGGAGTGGATTTCAATGGGACCCTCCCCCTGGTTAAAGTAGCTGCTTTTGTGTACCTAGGTAATGTGAGTAAGTGCTGTTTTCGGCCTGTTCTCGGCTTCCTCTTTTTGTGATGATCCAGGTCCAGATTCCCGTCGTCGCCAGTGTTTTAGATCCCGTATTTCATCTCGTCTGGGTCAGAATTTTGATTTTCCAATCCGTCGTTATTTTTCTCATCTCCACTCCCTTTAGAAATAGTGCCTCTTGATTTTGTCATAAAGGCAGAATACAGCGGCCTCTTTATTTAGTGGGATGGACGGGTCCAACTAACATTAATCGACTTAATTTTATTTTAAGTTAAAAATTTTGTCTGGGATTTTTTTTTCATGTGCCCCACCCTTTACATTTCAAGAATAAATTTTTACACATTTGTCTATATATATTGTATAAAGAAATTTTTATTCATGTGGGGATTTTTTTTTTTTTTGTAGGTTCACTGAACGGATGTGGAATTTTGGTACATGGAGGATTGATTGACGAGTGGAAATTGTAAAGAATTGCGTGGGTCATGAGCCTGATTAGCTAGGTATAGGAGAGTTATTGTTGACTAACCTCAGTTTCCCCCCTGCCCAAATACTGGCCTTGTGCCCAAGTTGTAATTTAGTTACAATAAATATCGGTTTTCCTTTCATTTGGAGTGACTACACCAATCTACTTGTGTGTTAAATCACTTGCTATTAACCAATATCCAACACTCACAAATATTGTATTGGTATAACGGTCCTGAAAACAAACTAAGGAATGGAATGACAAGCAGAATAATAGTAGCTATATATATATATATGTGTGTGTGTGTATATATATATATAATATGTGTGTGTGTGTATATATATATATAATATGTGTGTGTGTATATATATATATAATATGTGTGTATGTATATATATATATATATATGTGTGTGTGTATATATATATATATATGTGTGTGTGTGTGTGTGTATATATATATGTGTGTGTGTGTGTGTGTGTGTGTGTGTGTGTGTGTGTGTGTGTGTGTGTATACTTGCAGCGATAAAGTTATTAAAATTTCTTTTTTTTTCAGCAATAAAAACTTGTTTCCGAGGAAGATCTTTCCTCAAAAAATTAAAACTTCAAACTAAGTATATAAAAATGTCCCAGTTGGTTTGATCTTCCTAAGATTAACCTGCGTAGACCTTTGAAGTCAGTCTATTAGTGTGGAACGTTTTCTGCAGCAGCGCTTACGTCAAGCGTGTCTGTTGAAACCAAATATGAATTCCTGATCTACCTTTTGGGGAATTCTTAAAACTCGTGTGAAGTCTTTTGGTCTTATTCGCTCTGGTCTTCAGCATACAAAACTTATAGTTACTTATTATTTATACTAAATACGATATATATATATATACTAAATATACTAAATATGAAAACAGACTCAATGAAAAACATATACATGCATATATAATTGTACACACTTTACTTATCAAAATATATATATATTTTAATCATGTCACCCCAAGCAAGGCATTCCACTGCCACTATATCGCAGGGGGGGGGGGGTACACAGGGCGATAGACGAGTTAGGATGTACATAGGGAGAGAGTTGGAGAGAATGGGAGGGTTAGTGTGTTAGGAGGTGTCTACTTACCTTACATTGAAACTCTTGGAGGTTATAGCTGTCGGGTAAGCAAGAAGGGAATTCCACAAGCGGAAATTGCGAGAAAAGAAGCTGTTGGAGTAGAAATTGCGGTTACATTTCATCGGTTTCACTGTAAAAGGCTGGGACCTAGTTGCCAATCTAGTATCTCGTGTAAAAGGCTGAGACCTAGTTGCCAATCTAGTATCTCGTGCACACCTAGGGGGCACCAGTGATTAAAGTTTATCAGAACAGAAGCCATGAAAGTATTTATAGAAGAGGCACAGGGAAGCCACGTCACGCCAGTGGGAGAGTGACTGCAGGCAGTCAGCTAAGTCTGTATCAATCACGTTACAGATTCTTCGCTGTATTTTGTCAAGAAGCCCGAGGAGAATAGTAGGGACACCCGACCAGATGTGGAAACAGTATTCAAAACACGGGCGGACAGAAAATATATTATGCAAGTCTGTTGTGGATTCCGGAGAAGGAACCGCCAAAATAATGAACAACATAGGTTTTATTAAACATAATATACAAACTGGAACGCGGGTTAGTCAATTCAGGAATACTATTTGTAGAAATAAATATATACAAAACTGGAAGTAAAATAGTAGGTCCGAGTAACTTATTCTAGCTGAGTGGAGCTCAGAGCTCGTCTGGTCTCTGGTTAACTTCGGTATCTGTCGGAATTCTTTGATAACTGTAACGGATCTCTATGATTACTCTCAACTGTGAACTGCAACTACAAATGAGATTCCAGATCTTCCACTGTTCTCTCTATGGCAAGATTATATATACACTCAGTCGAGTCCATTTTCATATGCAAAAGGAGGAGATCCCGCAACAAAGTCAATGTTTTCATAGGAATCTTTTAACGCTTTTATATAAATTGGACCAATGCGATGCTTATGTAAAAAATATCAGAAAGAGCAATACAAATGCAAACTGATGTATGCTTATGTTTTATAGATTATGTTTGATAATGACACAAAGAACTATTTAAACTACAATAAAAAAATAACACATTCGGGAAGGATATTAGAATAATCCCGAACTTATACGGGGCGTAATTTTAATAATGTTAGATATGCAAATGGCGTAAAATTTTCATAGCAGACACAGAAGTCAGTGAAGTAACGGATAGCGCATCGGACTGAAGAAGTGCTAATACATTTGGGAAAGGTATGAATCCAAATATTCCCCCCAGTTATGGGTAAAATGGTAGGGCAAAATGGTACCTATAGCCTTGAAACCACTCTAGACCTTGTGACAACCAATCAAGGTGAAAGAAAATTCTGAATTCAAAAGGTATGTGATCGAGTAGTCATCAACTAAACCGGCTCCTTCTCCTGGCCTTATTGAGAAGGTTCAGTGGAATTCCAGCAGTACAAAAAGCAGGTGCTGTTAAATATTGTTAAATTCTCAGAATAAACGGCTCACAACCTCAACTATGGGTTAAATAGCCTTAATAACCAGCTCCCGGAGGACATTGTCAATCAGAGAGAGATTCCTTCAATATGAGTGAGTGGGCCTTATATTTTAATTTGGATTTGGACAAAAAAAAAATACGGAAACTCATAGAGAAGGTAAAACAGGAAAGTGACAAAAAAAGCTAAGCCAAAATTCTAGGAAGGAAGAATTTGTAGATGTAAGCTAAATGTTGAGCCCAACATGCGAATTACGAATTAGAGATGACAAAAACAAACAAGTAAAAACATTTAAATATCTAGGAAATGTTTTAGCAGAAGACGGGAAATGAGGCACAGAAATCCGAAGGTGACTCGGAGTGGCGAAATATGTTTTCCAAACGCTAAGCAAATTATTAAGAAACAAGAACATCTCCTTAGAAACAATAGCAAAGAGAAGGTAACTGTCATATTGTCCTTCTATATGATAGTGAATGCTGGATAATGTCATCACATATGAAGAAGAGACCCAGGATATGGAAATATAGTTTTACAGAATGATGTTGAGAATACAATAAACTGAACGTAATCTATGACGAAGTGTCATCAAAAATGGATTCTAAAAGGACACTTATACTTAAAGAGGAAGTTGACATTTCTAGGGCGCATAATGAGGAAAGAGGCCTCGAGAAATTTGACACTGCCGGGATATTAAAGGCAAAAGAGACAGGAGAAAGCGGCAAATAACCTAACGAGTTTGTGTGAATGGATAGAAGAACAGGCATTAGGAGAGATAACAAAAAGACAAGAGATACGGAAAGCTACAAAGGACAAGAAAATAATTACAGACATGATAGTCCACGTCCTGAAGGGCATGAGACATAAAAGAAAAGAAAGAAGAAAAAATTCAGGAAAGAACAATCAAGAAATATATTATAAAAAGAATAAACAAATGTAGCTTGTTAGTCTTATTTAACGAAACAGGCACACACACACACACACACACACACACACACACACACACACACATATATATATATATATTAAACCAATAAATAATAATAATCAAATTAAGAACGTCATCTAAACTTATTTATAAATGGAACTTTGTCTCTCTGTGTGTATGCGTGTGTGTCACTGTGTGCGTGTGTGTGTGTGTGTGTGTATCTGTCCGTTACCTATAGACTCCGAAACGGATGAAACGATTTTTTTGAAAATTTACTCAGTTGTACTATAAGCGTCTGCGAGTGTTCTTAGCTAGGTTTCGTGTCGAGGTGCCCCCAATAAATATCGAAAATCGATAATCGAAAAAATCGGGTTATAGAAGGAGTGGTCCGATTTTAATCAAATTTGATACACTCATAGACAAAGACAAAAGAAATGGTATTCAAAAGTTTCAAGGTTGCAGTTCTTACAATAGTACAGAACATCGATAATATATATATATAAAAGGCAAGATGTTTATATGTGTGTCGGTTTATCTGCCTGCATGTCTGTATTTTTTCAGCCCTTTTATTTTAGTTTTTGCTTCGGTTTTGGCTCTAAGTAGTTATAATTGTAGTTCTTAGTCTCAGCCATGATACCATTTACTCAGAGGACTTATTTAGCCTTCAAAATTCAGTTTACAACGAAAAAAATCTCATTTGATATCGATACCAGGAAATCAAAATTTGACTTACATCCATTCATTTTTCTTTCAGTCTACGGTTTCGCTTTAACTGGAAACAACTATTGCTTTTTAGTCTTTCGTGCCAACGTCCAAAGAATCTGAGCTCCATGACCATGGATTAGTTTTAAAGCTTTCATTACACCAGAGCAACGTCGGGCTATACTGCTAGTATATTATAAAAACTTTAAAACAATTGACCTCATAGTCTCTAATAACCCTAAAACTACACAACTAAATCTTTATAGAAAACCAATGTAGTGTATCAATTTACATGTCTGTTCCAAGATTGTATCTCTGCTACTAATAATAAACCCACTACATATATTTGTTTTACTACAACCACACTCTCCTGTTGGCTTACTTGCCACCTTTCTGATCATAGATCAATTAAACAACATTTTTTAGAAAAACATAGCCATGTAAAACAGATTTTAGTTAACAACACAATGATACTCATTCATACACACAGTAAAAAGAATCTTCAGATAATGGAGGTCATCTACATTGAATCAAAACAACCCACACTTATTAAAATCACATTTAAATCTCGTCGTAATACATTACATTGCATTTAAATATATGGTTCTGTTAACGTTTCGAGTTCTCACCCGGTGTGACATCATAGAACCGCATTACAAATTTACGAACTGCGTCTGCTATGTGATATCTGTTATCGTTGCTTAGCAATGTTTTATGTCAACACAAGATAAAATATAATCTATAATGGTGGATGTTTTTATGTTAACGTCCTTTTAACCTCTCTGAAGATGGTTTAGAACCAACATAAAATAATGTCCAAATGTTGTTGAATTTTTGTCTTTATTTTTACCTGAATTTAAAGCCAAAATACTATGTTTAGAACGGCCCATAATTAAATGTAATAGACATTCATTGTCTGTTATACATAACAGTATATGTTTAAATAACTATCTGCTGCCTCGATACACTATATATATATATATATACATATATATATATATATATATATATATAGAGAGAGAGAGAGAGAGAGAAGGAGCGAGTGCTTGAGAGATGAAGCGAGAAAAGGTGAGATGAAGACATACTTTGATGGATAGGACAAAAGAGATTGATCAAGTGTTTATGTAAATTTACTATATAAGATATAAACCTATTTAAACCAGAAATTTGTGGATAATCATAACCGCACAACTAAAGGATCACGGTACAAAGAAGAGAAGGAAGATCTGTAATATAATCTGCAATATAAAAAATGGGATCTGCAATATAATCGATCCTGACTTAGCAGATCGTCTTCAGTCACTTTCTCACCAACGTGATGTGGCTTCCCTCTGTCTTTTCTACATATATGTTATTTTCATGGCCACTGTTCTGATGGGCTTATTTTTCTCGTTCCCCGACCACATGTATTTACTGTTGCTAATAAATTGTCATCTAGGTCCCATCCTCTTACCTTCGAAACAGTTAAATGTAACCCTCTCTTTTACTCTAATGGTTTCTTTTCTCGCACTTCCTGTTTATGGAACTCACTTCCATTTGCTTGCTTCCCTATAGCTACAATCACCAAAAGTTTAATTGCAACATCAGTTGCTATCTTTTATCTACTTGATTCCCATCCATCTGTTATCTTGTTTTCGACATTCTTGTACATTATTTTTTTCTCTTTTTGTAACCCCCTGCGTACCCCACAGGCGGTCTTGCCTAGCTTGGGGTGAAATGATTATTAAAAAAAATAAGTAGTCCAGTTAAGAAAGCACTTACAAGAAACATATGAGGAAATAATTAAGCAAATTTTTATTCTTACACGTTTTTAACTAAACACACAGACATACACACACACGTATATTTGGAGTGAGTGCGAGAGAGAGAGGGGAGAGAGAGAAAGACTGAGTTAGATAAATAGACGAAAATATGCTCATAAGTAATCAATGTGATTTTATAATACTGTAAATAGACATTAATTCATATTTATATGAACGGTGTGTTCTAAACGTAGATTAGATGTGGCGCAAGACCTAAAGTATGGTACACTCGGTGAGAATCGACCTCACTATGCAGTTGTAATTGATCGTGCGAGAGTAGCTTGCTAGCCATTATACATCACAATGAACTAACCCCATCTTTACATGCGAGTTCGTGTTTGGCAAACGTTCGACTATTAAAAGGATTTTATAAAATAATAGAATTCTCTCTTTTTTGCGCTTGGCCAAGCATCTTAACATTTATAAGAATTGTGTTTCTTGTATGTGCGTGCGCGTTTAAGCATCTGTGTGTGTGTGTGAGAGAGAGAGAGAGAGAGAGTGAGAGAACACGGGTGTGTGTGAGCTGTTGCAAAAGGTTGTGCGTGTGTGTGCGCGGTAGTGTGTGTGTCTGGTTGTGTGTGTGTAGTATGTGTGTGTGTTTGTGTCGGCGTGTGTGTTAGAACGTGTGTGGGTGTGAGAAAGAGTCTGTATATGAGGTAGAGAGTATGTACGTGTGTGTGAGACAGAGTATGTGTGTGTGTAAGAGAGAGAGTGTGTGTGTGTGTGTGTGCGTAAAAGAGTGTGTATGTGTGTGTGTGTGTGTGTGAGAAAGAGAGCATGTGTGTACGTTTGTGTGAGAGAGTGTATGTAGGTGGGTCTGAGAGAGAAAGTGCAAGAGAGAGAGTGAGAGTGAGTTTGTGTGTGTGTGTGTGTGTGTGTGTGTGTGTGTTGCCTGATGAATATACAGTCATTCGACCATGGGTCTTCCCATTTCATTCTCGGATCCCACGTACATTTGCCATGTCAACTGAAAACATTTCTACCGAAAAAAGTCATGTGAGATTCTGCAATTTCTTCTTCCTTTATGGGTCGTGTTCCTTCAGGAGGTGAGCAATCAAAGTCTTCCACATTTCCCTACCCTTTGTCGCTCTTAATACTTTCTTCTGTTATTCCACTTAATCCCCGACCCCCCCACCTATCTGCTTAAGTCCATCAAGTATGTCATCCTTTGCTTTCCCTTTTCTCTCGTCCTCTCTATCCGTCCCATGATTATCAGTTTCTCCAAGCCTCCATTCTTCATGTCCCAAAAACTCCAGCTGTCTTTTCCTGATGTTAGTTATTATTTTCCTTCTTCCATCCTCACTAAAACCTTTTAGGTTCTCGCGTGTTCCATCCATGGTATCCTGTATTCTATAGAACTACAGTTTGATTGCTTCACATCTTTTCTTCATCTTCGATGAGATTGTTCAGCATTTGCTGCAATATTAAATGAAAGACATCACATAACAATCCAGTACTCTCTTCTTTGTTTCTAGCGAAATTTTCCTGTCTCTTAATGCTCTACTCAGCTTCTGCAATGCATCCTTGGCCATCCCAATACTCCTTTGGATCTCCGTACCGCACTTTCCGTTTTGTGTAAGAATGATTCCCAGATATCTAAATTTCTGTGCCTGTTTGATTTTAGCATCACCAACTTGTAGTTTGCATTTGAACTTCTCTTTTTACTGATGAGCCTGCATTCAGTTTTTCTGTAGTTTATGCGTATCTTTTTTTTTTCCACTTTCCTAAACTACTTCCTGTAGGACATCTTGTATTTTCTTTCCTGTATTTGCTATCATCTGCATATCTTATATTGTTCAGATTGCAGCCGCCAGTGACAAATCCTGCTAAGACCTCCAGTGATCTCAGAATTGTCTCGATGTATGGGTTGAACAGATCCATTGAGAATACACATACATATCTTACATCCTTTTCTATCCTTGTATATCTACTGGACTCGTTTCTTGCTCACATACAGGCAGTTTGCTGTCAGTACAGGTTCTTTATTCCTCTAAGATCTTTCCCGAATATGTCAACGATGCCGAGCGTCTCTAACAGGTTCTTGTGGCGTATTTTGTCAAATGCCTTTGCGTTGTCGATGAAACACAAGGACACGTTCTTCTGAATTTCTGTTACCCTTTCTGATAGCATTCTAAGCATTCTAAGCATACATACCGTTTTCTTTGTTCCGGTGTCTTTGTTCCAATCTGCACTGCTCTTGTCCTATTTTCTGCCTGATGCTGCTGTGTGCTCTATTCATCAGATTTCGGACAATGAGTTTTGCTACGTGACTCATTAAGGTGATTATTCGGTAGAATTCCCATTCATTTGCACCTGGCTTCTTAAGCAGTGCTATGAAAATCGATCTGCTGGGATTTAGACGCAGTTGTAGAATTGATTTATAATTTCTATGATTATGTCGGCTCCGAAATTGTCTAAGGTGGCCAACATCTCTATTACAATGCCGTCTTGTTTAGCTTTTAGGAGAACATTTTACAGCCACACACATTCGAGACTAATGATCTAATTAGTGCAACTTAGATGTGACAAAAGTTTGCAATTATAACTGACGCAGTGCAGATCTTATTGCTGAGTCGTAATTGATCGTTCAAGACATGCTTGCTCAACCATTACACAATGATATCTTTACTCTTATGTCGTAGAGAATACTGGACAATATCCTCAAAGATGAAGAACACACTTGAGTGCTCAGAAATGTGGATCTACAGAAGGGTACGGAAGATAGTATGGACCGAATAGGTGATCAATGGAGAGGTTTTAGCGAAAATGGAAACTAACTGTTGTCTAAATTAAATACAACAATTAGACTCCTTTTCTACGGTAAACTTAAGGGAAGTATGGACACGTAGGGAGGATGTCTCAGCGGTTGGATTTTAGAATTAAACAACATTTACCTCCTATAATTTTGAATCCGGCTACTAGCAGTAGCCAATTTGTTAATAAATCCGGGTCGTCAATTGCACAACATGTGATAAATAGCAGGAAGTTTATATGTAAAGTGATTGTGGGCCGTTTCTCTATTTTATCATGGTCCCACTCTTTATATCATTTAAAGGTACTAGAGTCTCTATGCATCAAATCCCATGAGCTTTCCCTCTGCAAACAGAAGGACTGCTGCTGGGTTTTAATGTTATTAGACTCTAGTTTTCGTTGCCTTTTTTTTCTCGCACCCATTAATCATTTTTTTATTTTACATGTCTCCAATTCCCAGAACCAAATTTTTGTTAAAATGCCACTTAAACTACGCTTATTCCTGGTTATATACATACATACATACATACATACATATATATATATATATATATATATATATATATATATATATAAAAATAAAAGCAAGACGATTGTGTCTGAATTTGCATAGAGGTCTCTCGGGAATATGTAGTTAGTTTCTCTAGCTCAAAAGTGGTTTTCCCAGGATAAAATAAACGCATGTATTTTCTTGCCTAAAGCATGAAAAGTGGTCATATTACAGACAGTGTGTAGAATTTGTTTTTAAATTCTGGACCGTGTTATTTCCTAATCACTTCTATCTAGAAAGCAAATGAAATGACCTGATTATCGATGTTTTGAAGCTAACCTATTTTCCATCATAGTCCAGACAGATTCAGCGCTGAGTTGCTGATAGACAATTTTCTAGAAGTTTCAAGAACTTTCCAAAAGTTTTTAATAGTATCACGAATTTGTAGAATGTTCTGGCTACCAAGGCTCGTATAACGAAAACATGACGAAAGACCATATTTTGGGCTGATTCTTGGAAGTAACTTACAGTATGTACGTAAATTGCCACAAGTTACTCAATTGTAATTTTTTATCCCTCCTGTGCAATCCAAGAATATATAAATGCTACTAAATATTAATGATAAATCATACGTTGTTTTGTTCCTACTTTTCTTGAACGAAAATGTTCACATTCACCAGTTTTCCCAACGAGAATTAACAAATTTCAGAAATATCTTTATCCTAGACACAAAAGTAAATTTTGAAGGAAATATCAGCCATTTTTAATAGTGTTTAGGTGTAAGTAAATAGGAAAAAACAGTTGTTACCAGTAATAAAAATGGTTTTACACAGTGCTATCATTTAGCATGTGAAAATACAAGTCATAACTGAGTGCCGATTTCTATTTCCTCACACTTTATATATAAGATTTTACCAGCTAACCGGATAAAAAAAACCCCGACATTTACGAACTCTTGTCTTTTAAACTAATGCCCTGAAAGATATAAAATAGCAATGATAAACTTCTTAAAAAAGACACACCAAAATTTCTATTCCCAAAGAATATTTTGAGCGAACTAAAACACCTAAAACAAACATTAGTCAACATTAATTTTTTTCAACTACATAATTAATAAACAAATACAATTATTTTGATAAAAATACACGACACCAGTTATGAAAATATCACACAACAAAACATCAATATATTTTAATGCAACCAGATGCACAATACATATAAGCTAGAGGAATTAGCTATACGAATAATTATTAAAAAGCATATTTCTGCCGTAATTCCAGAAAAGCATGTAAAATTTATAATACATTACAGCAAATGAAAGACCGCACACTTTCTTGTCAGTAATCAAAATAACCGTATCAAATGTGAACTAGCGATGTCCGATATATTCCAATGCTCAATAGAAGACAGTATTTCTTGTCACAAATCAATTATCTATACTGAATACATTACCACCTCCTTGAGTAGACACGTTAAGGGGCAGTTTATCGAATTGAATTACTATAAAATTAAAAAAAAACATTTATTAACACATAATTTACCAGAACCTTTATGGAAAATTCTAAAAAAAAAAAAAAGAAAAATTCTACATAAATCACAATATCAGAAACATCTCGCTATTGAAAATGTCCTATGTAACAAACGATTCTCTCCTATCATCAACCTTACATTATTTAATAGTGAAAATGGAATATTGTAAGTGTTTTAAAATTAAAAAAAAAACATGCTCAACCAAATACCAGTTACGCACGGCACGTGAGGGCTTGAAATGAAAGCTTCTTTTTAAAAAACAACAGAAAAACAAGTTACATGAGGAAAAATAACACCACCAGACCTTGAAAATGGTTATAGAAGTGACCGAAAATGCTTGGTATAATAAAAATGATGGACAGTTTTGATATGCCTTAACTTACGAAACAGAAAAATGTTAGGGTGCTGGAAAAACTTAATAAAAATTATTTAAATCCTCTGTAAGTACACAAAATGTGATTATCTCCTATTTATCGAGACAAACTTACGTGGTCACATGACGACTAGTTGTGACGTTACCCTAGATAGTGAGCCAAGTGCTAGCTTCAGCTAACAGCAACCGAGGAAAAATGTTGTTCCTTTCCACCCAGGCCTTTGGCCAAAGCAGAATCTGCCTACTGCCATGTTCCGCTGGAACATAAATGAATACTTCCATCCCGTTGGAAGATAGATGAATCCACATGCAGATGATACCGTCCCGTTGGGACATAAATGAAGTCTGTCATCTCTTTGGGATAGAGATAAATTCAGCCTCTGCAAATCTGGAGTCATAACAATCGCCGAACAGAAGAATCTTCATCTTATATCTGAGATTTTTCCTTTCATTCCTTCTAATACTTTGCTTTACGTTAGATATACGTTAGATAAGCGTTTGCTTGTCTGTATATATGTATTATTTGTGTATGTCATAATATATAAAAGTCTCTTTGAGAAAAAGCGTTCATTTTTTATTTCATTTCTTCGTTCTGCCTTACCGTTACGTTGGTAACCCGACTTGGTATTATCTACTGACCCACGTGAGAATGGAAATAATAAGTTATATTCCATCACTAGCGACCCAGACGTCATACGAACACGTGTATTATTATCCATTAATTGCTAAACTTGACGTTAAATGAACTAACAATGTTAATACCTTTCTCAGCATGGTAACAGGATAAAACGCACGTAATTTTTTCTACGTGAAAAGAGTTGCTATGATATATTCCCACAATGATTCATCGATATATATATATATATATATATATATATATATATATATATATATATATATAGTTTTCCTAAATTTTCTCTTTTAAGGGAGCGATCTTTATTTTTATTCGGGTTGTTTTGGAGTTCTTTGTGAATTTCATTCGTGTAAAATCTCCTGTACAATAAAGACGGGCGCGGATGATGGTTTGCCTGAAATAGGCCTATACTTCCGATTTACCATGAAATAACGTGTCTAAACCTAAATGTTTTCTTATATTTGCTCTATAAGTATTTATATTTCTGTATATTTAAAGTTCTCTTTGAGAGTTACCCTACCAATGTATGTACAGGATACTCCTTTTGATTCTTCTATATCTACACCGCATTCTCATATATATATATATATATATATATCGCTATGCCATTGTATTGTATTCACTCATGCTATTTCTTCCAGTTCTATTTTCCTGCATTGCAAGATATTTAATTCCTCCACCATGTGTGAAGAATTTTATTATGGGATCATTTCACAAAATTAAATCTGTAACACGGCCCGGGCTGGCCGATTGGTTCGCTGCTCCTGGCCCGGAGTCTGCTGAGAGGATGATGTCAAAACGGCACCACTTATGACGACTATTTCGGGCCACTAGTCACAATGATTCTGTCACAGTAGCTGGTCCTTAAGACGTCTATTAAAACAACGAACTCACTGCTCACGTTGTGTTCTTTTGATCTCAGCAAGTCACGTTGAGAAAACCGAGTAGCCGTCTTTCTACTCTATCCAACCAGACCGGAAACTTGTGCACACTTGTGTTAAAATAAAATAATTAATGCACCAAAAATAAATAAATAAATAAGTTCGAAGACGCTTGGATGAATTACGAAAGAAAGTCTATAAAAAAAATTAATTGCAAAAACAGAACATACAATTTTCGAAGTTCAAGTTTATAGCGGAGAGAGGATTCGTTTAAAGATACCAGAGCTTTCAATTTTCAGGTCAAAACAAGTCCTTTCAAAGTTTCATTAAAAGCAATCAGAGCATTTCATATGTTTAAAATAATCAGAGCAGTCAATTGTTGTCCTTCTTGAATGAATTTTATCATTATTTCAAGCAAGCTTTTGTATTTCTTGTTGAGATGTCTACTACGCGAGCAGTAAATTCATGTTCAATGGAAACGGAATTTAAAAAGAAAATGCAGACACCAACTCCCATGGCACTGATATATATATATATATATATATATATATATATATATATATATAAACTTATTTATAAATGGAACTTTGTCTGTGTGTGTATGTGTGTGTGTGTCTGTGTATGTGTGTCCGTTACCTATAGACTCCGAAACGGCTGAACTGATTTTCTTGAAAATTTACACAGTTGTACTATAAGCATCTGCGAGTGATCTTAGCTAGGGTTTGTATCGAAGTACACCCGAAAAATATCGATAATCGACAATCGAAAGATCGGGTTATAGAAGGAGTGGTCTGATTTTAATCAAATTTAATACACTCATAGACAAAGACATAATATTCAGATGTTTCACAGTTGCAGTTCTTACAATTGTGCAGAAAATCGATAATATATATATATATATATATATATATATATATATATATATATATATATAAGAGGCAAGATGTTTGTGTGTGTCTGCCTGAATGTTTGCATGTTTTTCAGCCCTTTACTTTAGTTTTTGCTTCGGGTTTGGCTCTACCAGGAAATCAAAATTTGACTTACATCCATTCATTTTTCTTTCAGTCTACGGTTTCGCTTCAACTGGAAACAACTATTGTTTTTAGTCTTTCGTGCCAGCGTCCAAAGAGTCTAAGCTCCATGACCATGGATTAGTTTTAAAGCTTTCATTACACCCGATCAACACCGGGTTATACTACTAGAATATATATATAGCGACAGATCTTGAAATATAACGTCAAACATTGAGATATAACGTCAGACATATATATATAAAGTGAGGATTGTCGTGTAGCTTTCCTGGCATTAAAAAAGCTACACAAACTGTTCACAGCGTGTCAATTAACGAATTATGATTTTTAAAAAGTATATATATATATATTTTTGTCAAATGTCAGGGCGGAAACGACTATGTTTTCAATGAATGCAAAAAGCCTAAAAATTTTGGATGTTTAGTAGCGTATTTTACGAGTAAATATCTTCTCCGTCTACTTGTCCTTGCAGAGGTTGAACATAAAAACGATTTGTTCATCTCTTACTGTTTTTTGTTTCTATTTTAATCTTAGAATTGACTATAGGAAAGTTAAATACAACTTTCTTAGTTGATTAAAATTTTTTCTGTATGTTATTTTGTGCTAATTTTCATAGCATATCTTTTTGTGACATTTTTAAGTATTTCCACATGATTATATTTTTCTTTCCATGTCTACACTTCCTATTATTGAATAGGTCAAGTGTATCGGGCATATCTCTCTGCTGCTCTTAGGCTTGGTAGAGATAAATTTCAGATAGAAATAATTTGCCCTATATTAACAGTAACTACGCTGTTATACATACGTTTTTCGTTTCATCTATCTTTATGGTGTTGATTGTAAGATATTTTTCAACGTGGCCGCCGTCTTTCTCATCTTCTAAACTGAATTTGAATTTGCCGAGCTTCAGAGGAGACCATGTTTCCTACCACTAGTAGTTCATCTTATTCCACCATGACGTATAATACGTAATAGTAAACCCTGCTGCTTAAACTCAAATGAAGTCATTTCTTTACTTAACTACATAGCAGCACTGGATGTAAATTTGGATGATATTTAATCCAAATATTTTTTAAATGTATTCTGCTGGCTTTTCTCCATTATTGTATTCACTCCTGCTATTTTTCCCGGTTATATTTTTCTGCATTGCAAGATCTCTACAACAGGAGTTGTAAATTCACGTTCAGTGGAAACTAAATTTTAAAAAATGCAGACACCAAGTTCGGTAGCATTGATGTTTACCTTACCTGAAGACATATGCACGGTCTACCACACACACACGCACGCACACACACACACACACACACACACACACACACACACACACACACACATATATATATATATATATATATATATATAAACATGTTACGGAAATTACCGAAGATTAACGAAACTTGGTTATAAACAACCGATAAATTGAAATGATTTGTTTGAACATTATTTTTGATCGATACTCATATTTTAGTAGATATTCTGTTTTTAATTAAATAGTATTATATATTTATATCTCCTGGCCTGATTATTTACGATAATTTTTTATTACGAAAATGTGTGTCTTTCGGCCAGTAGATATTAATATATAATACTGTATAATTAAAAACGGAATATCTACTTAAATATGAGCATCGATCAAAAATAATGTTTAAACAAATATATATATATATATATATATATATGTGTGTGTGTGTGTGTGTGTGTGTGTGTGTGTGTTAGTAATATATGCTTAATATATGTATGTATGCATGTATTTACAGTGTACACCGAGTTGTTGGACGGTCGTTTTACAGGTATAAAAACAAACTAATGAGTAACCTCTAAACTGTCAACTTCGAGTGTTTTGCCCTGGATAGAAATATTTGAGTCAAATTGGTATCAGAAATTTCGAAATCCGTCGTATTGACGGGGTAAGAGACGAAACAACTTTCACACTTGATTCTATGCTGATTTCTATGTTTATATGTTTTAAAAAATCTTGATAATTTAATGATAAAATCTTTAATTTACTGAAATACATAGCATCATTTTTAACAAAATATTTCGCCGTTTTTCAATTTTCTTTCTCTATCTTTCAAACAAATACTGTGTTCTCTCACAAAAGAACATTTCCTGATTTTATTCTATTTATCTTTTGAGGAATTATTGGATATATTGAATTCAGAACAGTTAACCAAAACAGAAAAGCCGTTTGTATAATCAGTGAGTTGATTGGCATACGTAATTCACGCTTGGGCGATCATGTCTCTTTCAATCCATGACTGACTTGGCAGAATATTTTCCCGCACTAGGTTGATATTTTTCTGCAGTATCCTTGTTGCCAGCCAAGGCTACAGAACCCAATCTGTCCTGCTATTCAGCCTATAGCTGAAAGGAAAAAGGATGGATTAATACATTTCTCAAGGATATTTGTGCGTAAGTGAACGCAACGAATTCAATTAGAATTCGAACTCAGATCTACGATTTCTTATTTTGAGCACATCTGGTGAGTCTGTATAATACGCATCATATATTTAAAAAAAATCCAGCGTAGCTTTATGATTCACTGCTGAGTTAAATGTTCAACATAATTGTAAGCGTTAACATTCAGCAAACTCACGTGTCGATTGCCAGGCCGAAAAAAATGCGTTTGCTTCTATAACAAATCATTTAAATCTGCCAATTAGCTACTATTTTGGTGCGTAGCAATGTTTTCTTTCTATTCTAACAATTGTTAATAAAGTATTCACTCACAATTTAAACATTTTTCTTCGTCTTGGATTTTTTAATACATTTTTCGTCGTCAATAGCCCTCTTGTTCAAAAAAGGGTATTTTATCTGTGAGTAAAAGGATAAAGGAATAATATTTCTACGTTAAGAAATTTTATAAATTTCCCGTCTCTAAAAGTGAAAACCATTTTCATAACTTCTGAAGATTTTCCAAATGTTATATTGGTGTATTTTGTAGCAAATCGAATTTTATAAATTAATGTCAAAGTTTATTGTGCTTATACTTGAGTTCATAGGAAACTATCTATCATTATTATATCACAGTTTTCAAACAAATGGAAGTTATGATTATACTGGATGCTATGGTTAAATTGTCGCCATTTTATATTTTTAATTTCACGCATGCGCGATGTTTGTTTTTGATTTTCTCGACTACAGAGTATAGTCGGATCAGTAGAACACCGTCTGTAAGAAAAAAATCCTATGACTATTTACTCCAGCAGAAATTTGAAAAAAGCATGTTGCATTGCTTGGCATTCGCGCCGGAAACTTTGACCCGATTCGATAAGTCTAATCGTCATTACCAAGTTGCGGTAGCTTGGAAATCGCTCTGGTATTTCTGAAGAAAAGAACTCTCGAATTTGCTGGTGAAGGACTGGGACTTAGCACCGAGGACAAAACCAAGTGCTTTGAGGAGGTACTGCGGCTCGGGATCAAGAGGGCGGCTGCTGAAATAACTCTGCACCATGCCACACAGGCTGGAAAACCTAGTCATGGATGTCAGACAATTTCTGCGACCTCATCATCCCCTTACATCTGGCCACCTTATTACCTAGCCTGTAACCCCCCTTGACTATTATGTGTGGGACACAGTTGAGCGAGAGACCAACAAAACTCATTGTAACACAAAAGATGAACTAAAGGCAAGGATTATGGCAGCATTCATCAACTTAAACAAAAAGACTGTCAAGTAGAGATGCAAGAGTTTCCGAAACCATCTGGATGCTGTGGTTGAAGCCAATGGCTATTTTCTTCAATGAATTTACTTTTATTATTTCAAGATATTTTTGTGAAAACTGTTAATAAATATATCTGTTAAAATGAGATGCCAATGTGTTTTTAAGTACTTCCTGTCATTCAGACGACAATTTATCCATCACATCATGTATATATGTTAAAATGAGATGCCAGTGTTTTTTCCTTTTTTTTTTTGTTTTGCTTTTTTGTTTTGTGTTATATAGACGACCACAGTAACTTTCTAACTCGATTGACGCTCAAGCAATTGTATCGGGTCAAATTATGGGTCATGGCGAAGAGTGCATGTCTTCGAAAGGTGAGAGCTGGCGCTACACAATCACAATAAACTGTACCAAATAAAAGAAAAGACATCAGATAAAGACTTTCAACAGCAGCAACAGTTAAAACTGATAGCACATAAAATTCGAAGACATTAACTTGAAAATTCTACTCATGTCCTTAAAAAATCGTGTCAAAACGAGACTTTCTAGATGTTAACACGGATTTGTCATCGGAGGCCACAATTTGAACAACATAAGATACGCAGATGATACAGTGCTGACTGCAGACATGGAAAGGAAACTACAAAACCTCCTACAGAAGGTAGCTAAAGAGAGTGACAAAAAACGGAAGCACGGCCATCAGCAAAAAGAGCAACCCAAAATGTCAAATACAGGTGGGTGATACTAAAATCAAGAAGGGACAAAAATTTAAATACCTGGGAAGTGTTCTAATACAAGACAGAAAGTGCGACACAGAAATCCGAAGGCGAATTGACATGGCGAAGGACGCGTTCCAGAAGCTGAGTAAAGTATTAAGGCACAGTAAACTCACTAGAAACAAAGAAGAGAGTACTGGATTGTTATGTGATGTCAGTTCTTCAATATGGCAGTGAATGTTAAACAATATCATCAAAGATAAAGGAAAAACTTGAAGCAACTGAAATGTGGTTCTACAGAAAGATCCTGCAGAAATCGTGACCCGAGCAATGATGAGGTTTTTGAAAGGATGGAAACGAAAAGAAAATTAATATTAAACATCAGGAAGATACAACTGAAGTTTCTGGGACATGCAATGAGGAAGGAGGGCTTAGAGAACCTGATACTAACGGGCAAGATAGAGGGAAAAAGAGACAGAGGAAAGCAGTGGATAACATACTTGCAAGGCCTGATCAGGTGGATGACGGAACGGGGGTTGCGAGGTGTAACAGAAGAAAACATACTAAGAGCCACCAGGGATAGGTAGACGTGGAAGGCCATGATCGCTTATCCTGAAAGGACAAGACACATAGAAGAATGCCACAGCAGTTTATACGTATGGTAATTTTCTAAACGCAGCTTAGATGTAGCCCAATGCTGAAATTATGGAGTACCAGTTAAGATTGAACTTGCTACTCAGTTATAATGATTCTAGCGAGACCAGCTTGCTAACAATTACCACATGTCGAAGGGCCTCTAGTTCATACGTATGAACGTTGTCTCGGACCAATTGTTAAAAATAGACCTAAGTTTTTTGACGTTGGGGCTACTGTATCACAAAAAATAGAAACTACATCTCTTGAGGAATTTCAACAACAGCAACAACTAAAATGAATAGCTATATGTAAGTAGAAGAGAAAAAACATAATAAAAATGTCGACGTTCTACTCCATTTCAAATAAAAGGTTAGGAAGAAAATTCTGATAAATACTGGAAAGAGTGATAACAGTTACTGGACTTGAGAAAATTTATCTTCTTTTATGTTCCGTGTCTCTTCCTACCACATGTTTTTGTCCCTTGTAGCATTTAATATATTTTGTCTTGTTATTTCTCTCAAACCCTGCTCTGCCATCTATTTGCTTAAGGCCATCAAGTATGTGCTGTTTTCCCCGTCCCTTTTCCCACTCTCCTCCCTGTGAGTATTAGATTCACCAACGCCCCCTTTCTCATTACGAATCCTTGAAAATTCAATTGTCTCTGTTTGATGTTAAGTATGTTTACTTTTGTTTCTATTCTCTCTAAAACCTCGTCGTTGTTCCCATATTCACTTCATGGTACCCTTAGTAGAACTTCATTTCTATTGCTTTGAATCTATCTCTCATGTATTCGCTGCCACATATGAGGACGGTACACTTTTCTCTATTTCTAACAAAATTTTTGTATCTCCCAATACTCTGCTTAGCTTTTAGAATGCATCTTTGGTCGTGATAATCCGCTTTCGGATCTCAGTATCGTACTTTCCGTGCTCTGTTAGAACACTCCCCAGGTATTTAAATTGCTGTACCTGTTTGATTTTAATACCCTCAATCTGTAATTGGCATTTTGGACTCCTCTTTTTTTCAAGTGACTCTGAATTCGGTTTTTTGTAGTTTATGTTTAGTTCGCTACATTCTGTAGGAGGTTTAGTAGTTTCCTTTACATATCTGCTATCAGCAGTCTCATGTGCGTATCTTATACTATTAAGATTATGGCCGCCAAATCCTGTACAGTTGTTTTTAGATGAAAATTTAAAAACATTTAAATTACCATAACACTGGCTGAATGCTGAAAGTCTACTCATAAGGAAACGCTTAATATCCCAATTACCATTATTGTTTGATATGAAAAATATTATGTCTCCCTTAAGAGAAAAATAAGCAAGAATTCTTGATTTTGAGTTTGAGTTTTGTTTAACGGCCTATCAACACCTCTGTGGGTTATTTAATGCCAAAAAGGTGGGGTTTTAAGTTATTTGTTTTTCATGTTTGGTTATAGCGAGAAGGGTTATTTAGTCGGAGTTTGATAAAAAGTTGTTTTTTTTTTATCTTTTTTTAATTTTAGAAAACTGCAGATGTTTTCTATTTCAAAAATGTATTGCTGGTAATAATTTTTTTACCTTCAAAAATGTATTGCTTGCAATATTTTTCCTTCAAAAATGTATATTTTTCTATAAAAGTCTATTTTTAAACTTTCATAGTTTTTTGACCCCAGTTTAAGGATAAACTATTTACCCATAGTTGGGACCATTACAGGTACTACGAGTCAGGGTAGACCTGAAGAACAACAGCAATTAAGAAGTGGTTCCATTCTCTTCACAACCTCCCAGTCAGAGGCCTTATTGCCGGATGCAGTTTAACATCATACCCAGGAACACAAGAATTTTTTATCCCCGTCAACATTCATTTATGTCAGTAAGAGTAACTTATTATGATGGTGATAATTTTAATATTAATTAGTAAAAAATAATTAAGCTTATATTGATAATTAGTGTTTTGAAATAATTAAAATAGACATTCTATCAATGACTTTCTATCGAACGAAGGCCACCGTTCGTGGCATGTGACGAAGAAAAGCATGGCGCTCCCCAAAAGGCAAATGCGTAAAGGAAATAACACATTACTGCTGGTTGACAGAATGTAAGATGTCATGTGTCAACTCTCCTTGACGCGAAATGCCTCCAGGTTATAATGAGAAGCTTTTGAGTTTTGAAAGTAAACAAGTTAAAATAAATATCAGTTCTATCCACGATCGAAAATGCTAACTTCCGTTCGTTTTCTCTTCATGTTAGACATTTTACATCAGACAATCCATGGCGGCAAGCAAACAACCCCGACAAAGGTTCTACAACCTATTAGAATCATAAGAGAACCACTTGGATTGCAACCATAGCAACAGTGGCGTCTCAAGGACAAGATATCCTGACGGATTCCATCCCTCTTCAAGTCAGCCTTTTTTTTAATTCAAAGTTTCCGCTTCTTGAACTAGTTGCAACTTCAAGGCAAGAGAGGTTAATCAGTTCTGATATTTGTCCACCCCCCCCCCGGTAGGTGAAGGAAGGGTTTCATAGTAAACCCAAATATATTTGTGCACGTGTGAATGTAACGAGAACATAGAGCCATATCATGTTGAAACACCAGTTATCGACAGAACACCGAAGTTAAGTAATACCTTATACCTTGATGGGTGAGCGCTTGCGAATACTAGGTAATGCCAATACCTTGATATGTGAGCGCTTGGGAATACGAGAGATTGATAATTTGGATGTCCGTCATGCAAATAGCGTAAGGGATACGGTCCAGAAAAGTTAATCAGAAGTCCGAGTTCAAATTCTGTTTGCATTAATTCCAAATCCAAATAAAAGGCCTTTTCGTTTCTATTAAAGAAACCACCACACTAATGAACCATGTCATTAGGGGTGTAGCCCTACTCACCAATGTTTAACTGATTACCCGGTTAGCAAGCCTATTTTAACTCATAGTTGGTTTGGATGGCCCTTGACCCTAAGGAATTCATCGGCTCTATAATAGATTTTTTTGTATTGTTGGGGTTCCTCTTGCAACAGGGTCTTTTGAGGGAGCCGATTTAGTTACTGACAATTACATTCACATACGTTCAAATACCCTCGGGTAATCATGAACCTAAAAAACACTGGATAGTCTAAGTGTATTCCATCTGCTCCACTACCAACGTCATGGAAGCCGGTAGGGTGAGATAATGGCTCATTTCTCCCATGATCTTAGAAAAACCTACGTCTACCAAAGGTCCTTCACAGACTCGGAAACGAACGTAAGAAATTCTGAAATAAGCAACATGGGCCAATTTTAGCCACCCCAAAAGCATGACTTCATCCTAAGAAAGTCATGCTGCGCATCTGGTGGAACTGGAAAAGCATCCTATACTATGAGCCTCTACCAATTAACCATTCAATTGACTCTGAAAAGTCATGTTTGCAATTAGATGAATTAAAGTCAGCAATTCAAGAAAAACGCCAAAATTTGGTGAACTCGAAAAGTGTTGATTTCCATCAGGATTATATCGGACCTTACGTTTTTTGACACCCAAGCAAAAGTTGTTGCAGCTCGACTGGAACGTGTTACTCACACCGCCATATTCCTTATGCATTGCTCCTTCAGATTTTCATTTTTTCAGGTCTTTGTAAAATGTCACAAAAACAACTTAGTGAGGTTTTTTGCGGATAAACCACAAACGTCTTGGAAGACAGAATCTTTAATTTGAAGAAAAAGTCGAGAAACGTTGGGCAACAAAATGGTTCGTATATAGTTGAATAAATATTTATTGAAATAATTTTGTTTTGTGTCATAACTTCACTTAAAATCAGCATGAACATTCCAGACAACAAAATACAATTCCATTTTATTCAGTTATATATTCACAGTTATTTTCAACGATTTGTCCTTCAAGAAGCAGCTCCTATTAACGTTTCTTTATTTTGTTTGCACGTAAAAATAATTTTGGATAAAGACTTGAATGTGCTTTTCATTAGAGAAAACCTTTCCCATCAAAAGCTATCGAGAAAAAGTAATAAAGCATATGACTCCCTAAGGGCCGCTTAAACGTACCACAAGGCCGAAAATATGAAATATGTTTTCTTGAAAATGCAAGAAATCGGGGAACTGTGTTCGAATTCAAGTTGAATTCCTTGCATTCACTTACGCGCAAATACTATTGGAAATCTATTAATCTGTCTCTTCTACATCCTGCTATGTTGAATTCAACATAGCAGGACAGATTAGGTCCTAGAGCCTTGGTCGGCAACCATTCTACTACAGAAAGTAATGGCGACCTACAGCGGGAAAATCTTCTACTCAATCAGTCAAGTCTCGTTAACGTCATGATTACCCACGCGTGTATCACGTATGACACTTAAATGAATCTACACTGAGTCAACCTCATTTCGGGCAAAGTGAGTTCTTTGTAGAAAACAGTTAATATTACCATTCAATCTGTCAGTTAAATGCAATACGTGATACACGCTTCAGCAATCATGTCTAGAAAGAGACATGACTAACTGACCACAATAAGTTGCCATTAATTTCTGCAGTAAAAAAAAGGCTATAGAACCCAATTTGTCCTGCTATTTAACTCATAGCTGGAGAGAGAAGAGACGGATTAATACCTTTCCTAAGAGTAAATACAAGTAAATGAATTCAAATTGAATTCGAACTCTGCTCTCCGATTTCTCATTACTATTAACTGTTACGTAGATCTATAAGTATTAATGGGACACAAAACTCTAGAGAAATTACATTAATAAAATAAATTCTTGGCATAATTATGCAATCAGAAAAGTATTTTCCCATGGCATTTTCTGAGCTGCTGCTAATTTTTAAATGAAGTGTTTAACTCATTATTAAAAAAACATATTCTTAAAGAATTTTTTGAAAGGCTGACCAGGCGCAGTTTTATGTAAGCAGCATGTGATGTTCTAAATTTGAAAAGCAAGGGGAATTCATTGTATGTTTAAAAAAATCCCCATCTTATTTCTGTGATCATCTGATACGTCGCCTTTGCAACATTAGGATGGGTGTTAAAATGCAGCACAATCACCCGTTGACTTCCTTGCCTAATAGAAGATATTTTCTCTTCCATCTGAACTATCTAATTGCTAACTGTAATGCCTCTGTTTGTGGGTGTGTTTAACGTAAACTTTGCAACGTTAACGGAAGATGAACACTTCTCGTTGGCTTCACCGTAACGCGTCAACTATGAACAAAAAATCATCAGTATTTGTCTTCAAGGTTTAAGCTCGCCAGAAATTGAGAATTAGTGGCATTTTTAGGTTAATATTAAAGCTCCATAAACTTCTACTTCAATCTAAGTTTATGGAAATTGTCAGCTGCCTGTCCTGTTTTTAAGAGTTCGTTGGGGACGCTCATAATCTACTCAGTGTCAACCCATTGCTCTCCTTAGCAATACGTCGTATGCATTTCGCAATAATATATCTAGCACCGATTCCTTGACTGCCATAAAATCGGTAAGCTATTGATAGTGAATTCATTAAGAGAGTGAGAAAGCATTTCACAACGTTATAAAAGATTGCTACACAACTCTTCAACTATAGAATCTCCGAAAGAGTTATTGTAGTCAGAAATTGTTTTCAATCAGGTAGCCTGATTCTCTTTATTCAACTATCTAATGATTCTTCTTCGTCTCTGGACCTCGTTTTATCTGTTCTGTGATCCACTCGGTTGCGCTTTCTTCACCTGTGACATCTGGATTAAGGAAACAGATCGAAACTTATTTATAAATGAAACTTTGTCTCTGTGTGTGTGTGTGTGTGTGTGTGTGTGTGTATGTATCCGTTACATATAGACTCCGAAAAGGCTGAACCGATTTTCTTGAAAATTTACACAGTTGTACTATAAGCGCCCGCGAGTGTTCTTAGCTAGGTACCCCCAATAAATATCGAAAATCGATAATCGAAAAAATCGGGTTATAGAAGGAGTGGTTCCGATTTTAATCAAATTTGATACACTCATGGACAAAGACATAAGAAACGATATCCAGAAGTTTCAAGGTTGCAGTTTTTACAATTCTGCAGAAAATCGATAATATATATATATAAATGGCAAGATGTTTATGTGTGTGTCTGTTTATCTGTCTGTATGTCCTTTATACAAATCCACAATTTTTATCCGATTCTCACCAAATTTTCTTTAGGCTGAGTTTGAGCTCCAGGACCATGGATTAGTTTTAAAGCTTTCATTACACCCGAACAACGTCTGGCTATACTGCTAGTAATATATACAGAGTAATTACAAACTTTAAATCAAAAACGAATTTATGAACATGATAAAAGAACTTGGTTCGACAATTTACACTTAAAAATTAATTATCCTGTTAAACAAAAGAAAATGGAAGAGGAGATTTGCATGATTTGGCAAAATGATTTCAGAAATTATTTTAAAATTTTAAAATATTTTTTTTCTTTTTTTTCTTCTACATGCCGTGTCTTTTCAGGGTGTAGACGATTATGGCCCTCTACATACTCCCATCCCTTGCAGCACTTAAAACCTGTTCTCTTGTTATTTCTCCAAAAGTCCTCTCTGTGACCCACTTACATAAACTCATCAAATCTGTTACGCGGGGTCTTTTCCATGTCTTTCTTTCCCTCTATCCGTTCCTGTGCGTATCAGATTCTCCAAGCCCCCTTCCTCATTATAGGTTCCAGAATCTTAACCTATCTCTTCCTGATGTAAAATATGTTTCCTTTCTGTTTCCATCCTCTCCAAAACCTCGTCGTAGCTCACATGTTCGGTTCATAATGATGTCGAAAGTCACTTCGATATTTAAAGCTAGTATTTCACCGCTATTTTATGCTATCTTAATCATCATTTTACACATTATTTAGATCTAACAGATTTTCTACTCCAGTCTTTCTTCTCAAATTATATTTACACCAGCTTATGGTGCTTGTATAACGAAGTTAAGAAAAATTTCTATTTAACTCTTGATTGGATGCCGATCCGCTATGGATGCCTGGGACCGTACACTCTCTGCCCTTTTTACAAACTACTGCAGGTAGGAACTTGATGGTAGTTGAGAATTGTCAAGCGCCTGGAGCCTATGACTTCAATACAGGTGCCCACTTAGTTTTGTTCACAGTCTACCTAAACTACTTCTCAGATCGTTAGTGCAAATGAAAAAACAATCTGTGTGTGCACCTTCAAAAATCTAGATACTCAGAGACAAACAGCTGATCATCATCTGATCTAGTTCTAACCGCCCAAGGCGGGGAAACTGTCTTGTAACTCTAAATACCGCTAAACAAAAGCTAACAATTTTCATCGCCGAACAGACGAAAAAACTATTCATCGTGAGTGAATACACACGATGAATAGTTTTCTTGTGTCTACTGGACACAGGTTCACCCCGAGACCTCTAAGTGGAACTCATATCGCTAAAGACACTGGAGAATAGTTGGCACTTAATCAGTTAACTGCCATATGTGATACACACTTGGGCTATCATATCTCGAAAGAAACATAACTGTCTGGATAGAAGAGTTTACCGCAGTAGGTTGTCATTGATTTCTGCGGTAGACTGGTTGCCAACCGTGGCTACAGAACCCAATCTGTTCTATTCAATTCTTTTATCCAGATCAGTTAGTTAAGTACCATACATGATACACGTTTGTGCGATCCTGTCTTTAAAGAAACATAACTGACTGGACAGAAGATTTTCCAGTAGTAGGTTGCCATCACTTTCTGCTGTACACTGGTTGCTAAACAAAGCTATAAAATCTAATATGTCCTGCTATTAAACATAGCTGGAGGGAGAAGAGACGGATTAATACCTTTCCCAAGGGTGTTTGAGCGTAAGTGAATAGAACGAATTCAAACGGAATTTGAACTCCGAACCGATATTCCACAGCACCACAACGCCCCCCCCCCGCGGTATTTAATACGATTCCAGAAAATGCATTATTCCACCTATCACGCTTTATTTCTGCAAGAATAACCTCATACTAAAAATTGGATATTACTACCATTTCTGGTCTGTAACTGTTCAAAAGTAAGCTTGGCGTTTGATGAATTACATTCCGTCTTAAAACCTCTTTCCTATAGACATAAAGTCATAAGCCAACAGCTTCTTTATCGCTATTTCTATGGTAACTGTTCTGGTGGGGGACAATTCTTTAGTTCCACCAATATAAGCCTTTACAGATACAACCCTTCATTCTATATACACAGGAGCGACCCATTCTCGTGTCTTTCGTATTTCTTTATTAAGAAGTTCTTCTCAAGCAGATTATTCCGAACCGCCTCTACTTTGTCGCATAGATTCCTGAAAGACGATTGCCCAACGAGTATAATATATTTCAAGTTACAGCCAGCTGTTATTTACTCTACATATGCTAATAAACTAAGCTTAAATTAACATAGCTCAAACATGGGCCGTTTAGAAGAAAATGGATGTAATCTAGAAATCTAATCTACTAGCCAACATCAACCCGAGATACATTTGAGTCACTGTAAAGGTAGTTGATTTTCTAAGCGCCGCTTAGATGTGGCATAAGGCTGAAAGTATGGGGTACGAACTCACTACTCAGTTGTAATAGGTTCTAGCAGGACAAGCTTGCTAGCCATTACACCACACCGAGGTGCCTAGAGATAGCGTTAATATATGTCGCCACTGCCTGGACATTAACTGAAACCGTAGAATTTAACCTTGACGGAACAACACCTAACTAAATCACAGCTCATCCCTGATATTTCTAAAATTATACGCACACGTTGAATATGCATTGAAAGACACTACTAGCGAATGAACAAGAACTTATGATTGATCTAATGCTCTGGAAATTTTTGAAGATTAAATGGCATGGAACAAGACGGGCTGGTTGCCTAGCAATCACCCCCATTGACCAGCTATATTATGACACAGAATACCAGCCTAATAACATTCTGACCTTGATGCAGGACGATAATGGTTGGTGTAATAGACTCATGAACGTCCCAGCTAGCTAGACCAAATAATTAAAAGTATTCAGTAACTCTTTTACTTTGAGTTGTAATATATTCCCGGCAACAGCTGGAGCAATTGGCAGGCACATCCGGCCGTAGGTAAAGGTCAACAACATGTGGCAACCAGCTTGAAAAGCGATAGCCGACAAAGATGTGGTTGACTGATACATCCGGCCATAGATAAAAGCCAACAAAGGACAATATATTTGGTGGTAAATGAAGTCAGCAAAAGTGACAATCGGAAAAAGTAAAAATGCGTGAGAGTTTTAAGACTATACTGCCTAACGACTCCCGACGGCCCCTTCATGTGCGCGACTCTCTCCGGCTGCCCTCCTGCTACACACAAGCGTCACCCACAAAGGATAATATAAGATTATACTTTTATATAAACTTGTTTCTCGTTGTTTGTCTAGATTCAGCGGCAATATATAACAGACTGGCTGAAGAAACTTGTATTACGTGAACGATGATGAGGAAAGAAGGCTTGGAAGAACCATGCACACACGTCATAGTGAAGACAAATGAACGACGAGAAACAACATATTAGAAGTTGAGGAGACCGGTTATATATAGGAAGAATGTTTCTGGTAAGTTCTCTAAATACAAAATATGAGAGCCACTCAAGGTAGTGGTTACTGCTCAGGTGGTTTTGAGGAATAAGAAGCGTGGTAGGAATAAAAGAGGAGAGTTTAGGGTTGGATATTATCAGAGTAAAGAGTTTACATCGCAATTTACATTTAAGACTGAAGTGTTCGGAAGGCGTTCATGCGAGGATTTATTCCAGAAAGTGTCAGGTCTTAGGAAAGAGATTTATGAGTAGAAATTTCTCCTTAGATTTGGAATACGGGGAAATATGAGTGAATCAAAGTTGTGGATGGGGCATAGCGCGCCCTAGCTCTAAAAATCTGCACTGTTTGGAATTAAAGAATGGAGATCGTCCGAATATTTAACATAAAAAGAGCAAGAGAATAGAGATAACCTTGAGACGTTGTGTCTGCGAGAAAGAAACTGGGTAACAGAGAATATGTATTTCTACACAAGGCTGCGTATATGCTTTTAAAGTAATGATTGAGCAGCTCGGTTCCAGATAAGAAAACAATATTCGGTTTTTGGTTTAATCTGACTCTTGTAAAAATAAAGTATGTTAGAAGGAATTGCTTACTTCCTGGGGCGATAAAATGATCCAACATTTTTTCCAGTAATTTTAAAACTAGGTTGTATATATGTATTCCAGTTGAGGTCAAAGTTGAACTGGAGAGCAAATAGGCGTTTGAGCCTTTCTATGAAAGTGCAAATATTCATTATTATTCAGAGAATACTCAGTGTCGCTATTATGTTTAATTGGTGGATATAGAGGGTGGTATGCAAAAGTTACCGCCATTATATTTCGCACATTTTTTAAAATAATTTCACCCCAAGCAAGGCACTGTTGCGCAGGGGGTTACGTAAGGGTAAGTGTTGAGAAAGAGAGGTTAGTTATAGAGGATGTCAGGAGAAGGTTAATAGAATGATGAGAATACTGGTGTGATGGGTTAGAGCGGGCAGAAAAAAGAGCTTGAAAGAAAGGATGCGAGTTAGTGAGACAGGAGATGACTATTGACCTTACATTTAAATTCTTGGAGACTGTAGCTGTTACGGGAGGAAATTCCACAGGCGGGGAGTGCAAGTAAAGAAGCTGTTAGAGTAGAAATTTCGGTTACATTTTATCGGTTTCACTGTGAATTGGTGGGATCTAGTTGCTAGTCTAGTAGCTCGTGCTAATTCTTACATAGGGGGCACCAATGAGCTAAGTTCATTGGGGCAGAAGCTGTGAAAGTATTTGTAGAAGAGGCACAAGGAAGCCACATCACGCCGGTGAGAGAGCGACTGCAACTGATCTGCCAAATCGGTATCGATCACGTTACAGATTCTCCGTTGGATTTTGTCACGAACCCCGAGGTGTATAAAAGGGGCACTCGGCAAAATGTGACAGCAATATTCAATACACGAGCGGATGGTAGATTTATATATGTGCAGCGTTTTTGTTATCGATTTTTTCGGCTTAACAGTATAGTAGGTTCATTTACACACCGCCTGTGAGAAAAAGAGCATCATGACGAAGTTCACTCTGCCATGATATTACTAGTTGGCATTCGCACCAGAAGCTCTAATACGAACATTTCGGAGTGATTGGGTGTCGATCTGAGGACCGTGCCGAAAGACTTGATTCTAAAGTGATTCCAACGGTGACTATGAAGGTTACGACAGCTCAAAATATTAATTCTGATCTTTCCGATAAGAAAAGAGAATATGAATTTGTCTAAGACTCAACATGGAGGCCTACAAGAAGTGCTTTAAGGGAATATCTCTGGTCTGGGTCAAGAGGGTGAGTGTTGGAAAGCCCTATGGAAAACCCTGGACGACAAGAAACTGCGCAATCATACACAAAATGGAGAATTCAGTCACGGCTGTCTGACAATTTAGGCGACCGCATCACCTCTACATCTGGCATCTAACTCCTCACACTGCAAACCCATTAATTATTCTGTGTGGGGCTCATTTGAGCGAGAGACCAGCAAAACTCTAAAACACCAAAGATGAACAAAAGGCAACTATTATGGCAGCATTCACCAACCAACAAGGAGACCGTCCATTAGAGATGCAGGAGATTCTGAAATCGTCCGGGGTCCTTGATTGATGGCGAATTTAATGAATACATTTACTCTTTCCCATTTCAAGATATTGTGTAATTTTTAAAAATGAGATTTCAGTGTTATTATTTATTCATTTTTTATTCATTTAGACAGCAATATAGCAATTGCTCCCTCTTTAGCCTGGAATAAAAGGGTCTACTGTTCAACAAAGATGCGCAACTTTATCTAAACTTATTTATAAATGGAACTTTGTCTGTGCGTGTATGTGTGTGTGTGTGTGTGTGTGTGTGTCCGTTACCTATAGACTCCGAAACGGCTGAACCGATTTTCTTGAAAATACACACCGTTGTACTATAAACGTCTGTAAGTGTTCTTAGCTAGGTTTCGTGTCGAGGTACCCCCAATAAATTTCGAAAATCGATAATCGAAAAAATCGGGTTATAGCAGGAGTGGTCCGATTTTAATCAAATTTGATACACTCATCGACAAAGATATAAGAAACGATATCCAGAAGTTTCAAAGTTGCAGTTCTTACAATTGTGCATAAAATCGATAACATATTATATATATATAAAAGGCAAGATGTTTGTGTGTGTGTGTGCGCCTGTTTACCTGCCTGTATGTCTGTATTTTTTCAGCCCTTTTATTTTAGTTTTTGCTTCGGGTTTGTCTATAAGTAAATATAATTGTAGTTCTTAGTCTCATTCCATGATACCATTTACTCAGAGGACTTATTTAGCCTTCAAAATTCAGTTTACAACGAAAAAAACTTATTTGATATCGATACCAGGAAATCAAAATTTGACTTACATCCATTCATTTTTCTTTCAGTCTACTGTTTCGGTTTAACTGGAAACAACTATTGCTTTTATAGTCTTTCGTGCCAACGTCCAAAGAATCTGAGCTCCAGGACCATGGATTAGTTTTAAAGCTTTCATTACACCCGAACAACGCCGGGCTATACTGCTACTATCTTATATTTCAAAGTTTCCGAGAAGAATAAGATGTTATTTTTATTATTAAGTTTCTTCATGTCATAAAAACAAAAGATCAAACAAACAAGTTGTAATGGGTTAAAACGCTTAAAAGTAAAAATCAGATTTTATTTTCATGTTAAATGTTATTACATTTACTGAACAATATATTTGATGGTTGGCTTTGCTCTCAACGTTCCCATAACTTCAGACTTCAAAAACTGTTTGTCTTTCTAAGAAAGCAGTTAATTTTGCTATTTTTGTCGTCTTTCAGTAAACAGGTATACGTTCTCATATAATAAATAGATAAAAGTAAAAAGAATATTCCCATTAAATGATGGTTTGAAATATTCTTCTTCTTCTATGTGTCCTGTCCCTTCAGGATGTAGGCAATCATGGCTTTACACGTCTCCCTATCCCTGGTGGCTCTTAGCACACTTTTTCATGTTACACCATGCAATCCTCTTTCCATCATTCACCTGATTGGGTCCTTCAAATATGTTATCCGTTGCTTTCCCCTGTCTCTTTTCCCCTGTATCTGTCTTGTTAGTATCAGGTTCTCCAAGCCTTCCTTCCTCAATTGCATGTCCCAGGAACTTCAGCTTTCTCTTCCTGATGCTCATTATTGATTTCCTTTTTGTTTCCATCATTTCTAGGACCTCATAATTGCTCACATGCTCGATCCATGATATTCGCAGCATCCTTCTGGAGAACCACATGTCAGTTGCTTCAAGTTTTTCCTTCATCTTTCTAAAAACTCCCAACTAAACTTTAATATTTTTGACTAGTCAACAAAAACATTCAGTCTAAATTTAACTTGACGGAACGCATATTCTTTCAACTTAACTCTTTCAAAATAAATAATTTACTTTTGTCGTCACTGGAAAGAGAACAAATTAACTGCAGAATGACTTTCGGTGTAGGCAACAAATTTCGGCCGATTTACTTCCTTTACTGAAATTTACTTCCTATAATGAAAGTAATACGAGTAGAAAAAATCGCGTATTACTTTCATTACAGAAAGTATATAGGCGGAAAATTCAGTAAAGGAAATAAATAGGCTGAAAATAGGCCGAAATTTGTTGCCTACGCCGAAAGTCATTCAGCTGTTAATTACATAACTGCGTTAGAGTTACCGGAGACAAAATGAGCGAGATTTAGTTCGATATTTTTCTGGACGTTCAGATCAATACAGGTAGGCTTCTTCAGTAACTAATTGTTGATTTGAGTTCAGCATATACATTTGCACAGAAATAATGCTATTTTGAATAAATCTGAAGGGGAAAAAGCCTTCGAGACCTAAAACGCAAATTTACCAAAAGTTTATTTTTGTTGTAAATGCAATGACACATTAACAGTGTTCAGAAAATATTTAAGAAATTGAAAATTATAGTAGTTTCACAAATTAATCAAAAGTTATGAATGTTGTGAGCTATCCCTTTTAAGGAATTTATTTTGTTTTCGGGAAGATATTTATCTAATTTACCATGATTCTTTCATATGCAGTTTTATTTTTGATAACAGAGTTGCTCTGCTAAATTATTTTTTTAGAATAATTAAAAGTTGGTTTGCAATTGGCAGCTCTGAAGAAAATATGGTAATTACTACCTATGCTTTTTTTTTTTTTTTTTCAAAATTTATGTTAATTTCCTTTAAAGCTTTCAAGAAAATACCGAAGGTTTGCAGTTATCCGAAAAAATATTTGTCTAGGGACGCAATTGTCCGGAACAAAACTACCCATCCACCCACAAAACATCACTCTGGAGTCAAAGTGCTAAATCACGTCATTGTCCCTGGACAGCTGTAACTTGCTGATTCACCCCATTTTAATTATTACGTCACACATGCGTCACTCGGCTGAATCCATTTCTAGAAGTGATAAAACATTCAGATTACTGCTGTCTTTTATTTTTTGCTGGTCTTAAGGTGGGGATTCTAGTTTACACAGATTTACCTTCTGTAGGTGAAGCGCGGCATAGTGATTTTCTAAGCATAGCTTAGGTCAGGGGTTTTCAAACTGAGGTTGGCGGACCACTGGGGTTCTGCAAGGATAAAATAGGGGCTCCATGAATTAACTGAATTAATTTATACTTTGAATTTCACATCACGTGAAATTCAAAGTATAAATTTTCAATTTATTTTTATTTATTAATGTTATCAAATGATAAAAGCTTGCACTATCGCCCATTATATGTCAACATTATTTATACAAAAAATATGTTACACATGCAAGTGCTTGATGTTCAAATTTGCTTTTTGTCACCCATTGATAAATTTTTAAAACGGAAACCTCATGATGAAATCAACACAGAATCCGCTATAGAGACGGAAAAGCTTGTTAAAAAAAAGAAACAAATTAAGAAAGTATGATGTGGAATATATTCGATTTGGATTCATTGAAAAAACTCGAAAAAAAAGTTGAAAACCCCTGGCTTAGATAATGCACAAGACTGAAAGTATGGGGAACCCAATGAGGATTGAACTTACTATTCATTAGTAACTTATCTGGTGAGATAAGCTTGATAATAATTTCACCACACCGAAGTGCCCAAAGTGGCATTTAGCATAGTTAGTAAGAGTTAATTTTATATGTTTCAAGTTTTTGCTAACGTATCGATTTTTCGTATCCATTCAAGATCGAACTCCTTTGTTAATCGAAATAACTTTTTAAAAACTTTAATTTTCTTTTGTTTTTTTTCTTTTATATTCATTCATACAGAGTTAGTAACTGAATTCAGTATACCTTGTGAGTGTTAAATTCTCCAAGCCCTCATTACAAATCAGTTAAGTGCCATACGTGATACACGCTTTGAACGATCATGTCTCATTCGAAACATGATTGACTGAGCAGAAGATTATCCCACAGTAGGTTGCCATTACTATCTGTAGTAGACTGGTTGCCAGCCAAGGCTATAAATCCCAATTTGCCCTGTTATGTAGCCCATAACTGGGTGAAAGAAACGGTTTAATACCTTTCCGAAGGGTATTTGTGTGTAAATTAATGCAAGGAATTCAATTGGAATTCAAACTCGGAAACACAATTTTTCGTTCCGAGTCGATATCCACTGCACCACATTTACACATACTTCCCAGAAATACCGACTCTATATGGTTGATAAAACCAATTTCATTTTCAGTTTCAATTTTTTTCACCTTTCTCGTTGCTCATTTTTCTGTCTATTGTATTCTAAGCATTCATCGATAAAAATGAATCTCTCTCATTGAATAACTCAAGTACATCTGTATAGAAACTGTCCATCATCCGCTACAATACAGGATATGAATCTATATTTTCTATTATGTGTACCAGAAATATCAACTGTGGTTTTCTACTGGTTGCCATCGATTTCTTTGCAACTTCTTTTCTCACATTCAAATGTCTGTAGAATTCGCAAAAATAAATAATGAGATTCGCCTATCATCTGGTTTAAAGTCAAGTCTTGTTTCATTTTGTTTTTTTTAAACAATACTGTTAGTTTACGAGTGGACTTGTGCCGTCAAATGTTGCCGACATAATAAAGGAGAATATTATTAGCTACTTTTTACAGGTCATTCTTCCGAGAGTAACGGTAGGGAATATATATATATATATATATATATATATATATATATATATATATATGAAATTATTTGTTTGAACATTATTTTTGATCGATACTCGTAATTAAACTATCTACACAACTACACAACTGCCGAAATAAATTTTACATTTGTAATTGTTTAATTATCATATATATATATAAACTTTTAAACGTGTTCCAGCATTATCTCTAGTGATTCTTTTCAGTTTAATATAATTATAATTGTGCCAACGATTGTGTCCTTGAATATATATAGAAGAATACAAAAGGAAGCGGCTTGATTGTAAAATCCTAAAGGAGCCCTTATTAATATTAATTGTTAATTATTAAATTTAATCCAGCCAGATGACTCAATGTAATTAAAATTATTGAGTTACAGACCCAATATTTATTAATTCTATTTAAAAAAAAACGCCAAAAAACACAAGATCGTATGGCCATTTCAACGCGTGAAGCTAACAGCGTACAGTCGGCGATCACAATCATTATGATATATATATATATATATATATATATATATATATATATATATATATATAATTAATATATATTAATATCCTTTGGGATTTTACAATCAAGCCGCTTCCGTTTGTATTCTTCTGTATATATTCAAGGACACAATTGTTGGCACAATTATAATTATATTAAACTGAAAAGAATCACTAGAGATAATGCTGGAACACGTTTAAAAGTACGATTGTCATAAATACGTAAAATTAAGAAAATAAATAAATTTACGATTAAAATAAATGTGTAAATAAATGCGTATAATAATCATCATTTTCAACGTGTTCCGGTATTGTTTCTTGGGATTCTGTTCAGTCTAATATAATTACAATTGTACCAACGATTGTGTCCCTAGAGAACCGTTGACCGAAAGGCAGCCTAGGTGCAAATTTTATAAAAAAAATTAACATAACATTATGTTTATTTATATCTATAATTTTTGTACTGTGGTATCAAGTCATTATTTCGATATATATATATATATATATATATATATATATATATATATATATATATATTGAGTGATTGATTGTTTAATACTTACTTTTTGGTTCTAATAGGGTTAGACCAGTACACATTTGTATTAAAAAGTGTTCTATACAATTATATTGTAGAACTTTTGAATATTTTTCATTTATAAACGAATTATTTCGCTACCTTGGTTTCCCCCAGGGGTAGTTTCTTCAGGCGATTTTTAATAACTTTTATGATTTAATAAGTTATTAAAAATCGCCCGAAGAAACCACTCATGGTGGATGCCAAGGTAGCGAAATAACTCTTTTAAAAATTATATATATATATATATATATATATTAGACATTTTTTCGATATTCTACAATTTCATGAGTAATACGTATTTCGCAGCTGACCTTGCTTCTCGTCTGACGCGAAATATGTATTACCCATGAAATTGTAGAATATCTAGATGTTTTTCTAAAATAAAATAAATTTAACAGTTCTTTTAACAAAAAGAATTTATTTCGGCAGTTTTGTAGTTGTGTAGATAGTTTAATTACGAATTTTTGTATTAACAGATTAACTGTTGTATCATTTGGGTCTGATGAGCAGCAAGGTTTGCCTGCAAAATGCATATTACCCATGAAATTGTAGAATATCTAAATGTTTTTCTAAAATATATTACTCTGTTAAATTAAATAAATAAATTTAACATTGAGTTCTTTTAAGTTCGTCTCTATTGGAATTTACCTGATTAATATACCAAGTATTCTACGTTACGTTGAATAATCCAACTGCATTTAAGTCACAATGGTCTACTTGGAGAGAAAGAAAAGTAGAATACTCTTGAACAAAACGTAAAGCCCAGTCATAAACAATGATTTTGAAGTTGGATTAATTAATTTAAAAGAATAAAATCCAATATGTTTTAATCCATATGGAAGGTAAATTTTAAAGTGGTAACATTTTCTCGGTATAGCCAACGTTACATTTGAATACTTTCAGCATGTTGGTTACCGTATCGTTTGATCTGTAACATGATCAACTGTTATCAAGGACCGTGGAGCATAAAAATAAGTGGCAAACTGCTTTTTTACATATTAGATCTTTCAAAATACATCTAGGAAAAAAAACTGCACAAATCTTTATTTTTTCTGTTTGAACAGCATTTTGACCTTTTCTAAAATTAAAAAGAAATATATATTGAAAATGTTGCTCTCTTTCATCGTATCAGCATAAAGAAACAAAAATAGGTAAAGTTTATAAAAACTCAGCATTTTAAAGCGTTAGTTAAAATTAAAAGCATCTAATTACAAAAAATGCAATCATGAATTTTGAGGCTAAGAAAAAAAAGCAATAGCAAAAGTAGAATTTGATAAAAATGGCGAAAAATTTTCCTTCCATTCATTGCCGTGTTTGAATTCCAGACGAGTTCATTACATTCTAATACTCTTGGAGTTGGTATGAATACATCTCTTTTACTCACAACTGCCGATAAGCATCAGGAAAGACTGGGTTCTATAACCTTGGATGGGCAGGGGTCTAGAATAAGAAAACTCTTGATTCAAAACTGTATATAGCCATGCGAAGCACATACAATGCATCTAAGAAAAATATCGTTCTCATTGATTAAATGATCCCGACTAAGGTCGACTTCATTTGAATTTTTTCAGAAAATAAGAGCAGCTGATAAACTTGAGTAATCTTACTCGAGGGGCCCGAGTTCGAATATCAGAGGATATGTTCATTTTATTATTTTCAGTCAAATCTTTTTTGCTCACTGCTGTAACTCGAAGATTCAAGTAAACTTGCAATAAAGAGAAAAAACTGCAAAAATTAAGATAAAAAAACACAAATAAGAATAATTATCATTATTAATGATAGAGATTAATTATTTACTAATGGAATATTGAATAATGCTGGTCTACTAGCACGTTTCAGGGAGATTTTTATCCGTGTCATTTGTATAATCTTTAAACGGAGAGATTATTCATAGTTTTAAAGTAGCTTTATTTCTTTAAGTTTTAAAAACAATTTTCAAGATGTTTTTTTCCTAATACTTTTTTATTTTTATTGTAACATTTGTTCGTGTAGACGTGGACCCGCCTGCCCACACTGGGCTCCACAACCAATGACTTTTCACTCCCTTCTGAAATTTCATCCGCACATTTCTTGTGTGCTTAAATGCGCATGCGTTTATATGCAAGAGAACCATTGTAAATATTTGTTTGTACTGCGAATGCAGGTCATTGTGTAAGAATCATTATAATATTTTTGCAGATATATATATATATATATATATATATATATATATATAAGCATACACCCTTACACACACATATACATATATATATATATATATATATATATATATAGCATACACCCTTCACACACAGATGCACATATATATATATATATATATATATATATATATATATATATATATGACTCATGTCTTTCTCAGTATGTAAATTTGGGTACGTCTTTCGATGATGTAAACATTGACCCGCATCATCGAAACAGTATATATGATAAGATTATAGACAAACATGCAAACAAAAAACAAGCCCCCACACACACACACACACACACACACACACACATATATATATATATATATATATATATATATATATATATATTATTGTTTAATTAATTAGTTTTTGGTAATAATAAAATTAGACCAGTACACATTTGTATTAGAAAGTGTTTAATACAATTATTTTGAAGAACTTTTGCATATTCTTCATTTGTAAATGAGTTATTAACCGACGTAAGTTTCTACAATGTGGTGCCTTCAGGCGATTTTCAATATATATATATATATATATATATATATATATATATATATATATATATATTATAATTATATTTTAGAACAAGTTTTTTTATATATATATCTACTCCAAATTGTACATTTCGTTTTGACATTGGACTTCCAATGTTTCTTCAGGTGGTGTGGAAATGAATGGAAGTCCTCTTTTCTTATATTTTTTGTTGTGTGTGGGATGTTGGCGGGGGTTAGCGATAAAGGAATATGTCTTGTAAATTCTCCGTTAGAATTTTGAAGAAATTGGGGTAGGTAGGAGATATAGTTGATTCATGAAAATGTGTTCTATGACCGCCTGGCTAGCCTTTATTCTTTGGTTTTATTAGTGGGTAAGAATAAGGAGGTGTAAAGTGTGGGAAAAGGATGGGATTGGACATATCTTTAATGTTTATTTGTACAACTATTTTTGTATTTAAGCACAGTTTTGTAATTAATCTAATGTTGTATATTAACCTTAATTTTGAATTTAGGAAATTAATTTTTCTATAAAACTTTAAATTAGATTTGATTATAGTTCGTGGTGTGTCATAGATAAAATTTGATATAAGAGTGTTGTTAGTATTATAAAGGTTTATTATCTCTAGGGGATCCTAGTTTTGGTTTGTGCAGTATTTTTCAGCATGATTGCAAGGTTAGTTCTTTAATGTGTTTGCAATTTACTGTGGTTTTATGCCTCTGGTTTAAAATCTTGTCGCTATTTAAGTATTTAATGATTTCAATTTTTTCTTGAAGACAAAGGAAACATGGTTCCTTTATTGATTGAGCTATTCTAGCTTGTTTAAGATTTTCTATTTAACTTTAGGTGTTTTATTTTCGTTTTTTAAATTCCAAAAGTGTTTGGAAAGAGACGTCATGTTTTGTTTTTCTTTGTTATTGAAGGATGAGAGGTGATTGTAAAAGCGCCTTTTAAATACGTTCACGGTGTTTCCGATATAGATTTTTTTCGTCTTTGGGAATTCTCTATGGATGAAATCTAACACATATAAATTAGGGATTTCATTAAAAATGTATTAGGAATGGGGCATTGGTTTGGGTTTCTACAGTTACAAAGTTTATTATGATGTGGCAGATTGGTATTAGTGTTGGAGTTAATTTTGTTGTGCGCTTTTAATATTTTACTATTGTGTAATTTTATTATTTTTTTCAGATTGTTGGAGCAGCTATAGCTTAATTTTATTGTATTCCTATTGAATATTTTCTTAGAGGGTCATTTTTGGGAAAATGCTTCTCTATTAGTTTAAGAAATTTATGTCCCAGTTTAAAGTTAACTAACTGATTAAAAGGAGTGTTATACCATATGATTTTCCTGTTTCTATTTTTTTCTGTTTGAGCGCTTGAATGTTTCGATAAAATTAATTTTTGATTATTGATATCCGCTGTCTTTGAGAATTTTATCGTAAATTACTTTGTGTTTATCAAATATTTCTTTATGTGAGGAGTGTGTGTTAATGCGGCGTTCGACTGATTTGTAGTGGATATATATAAAAACAAATTGTACATGTTCTAAAATATAATATATAATAAATATTCACAGCTCAATATTATATATCGAGCACTGTTTTAAATTAATGTTATGGACGTTGTAAATTTTCTTCGTTCCTTATTCACTCGGATATATATATATATATATATATATATATATATATATATATATATATATATATATATATATATATATATTGTAATTTATTATTACAATGGTTTGTAAAAGCATGATATCACTACAAAAAATGTTCATATTTCAGAACAAAACTGTTCCTCTTCAGGTGATATGTTAAAATAAATGGTGAAAACGATTTATTTTATATTAAGCTCTACTCTGTATTGAGAACTCTTATATTAATTACATTAGATTAGATTTATTTTATATCAAACTCTACTCTCTTTAACTGGAGACATAACGTTGGTATCAGTAGTGATCACTCCAAACAAGATGATATTAACTGGATATATCACCCAACTCTTTCGAAATTCTATTCACTTTCTTCAGATTGACACTTAAACACTCTGAAATATTCGTATTGGCGCCTCCAGCGCAAATACCAAGCACACAGCATGCCAATTCTAAATTTCGGATTATGTGACTTGCGTCATGTTGCTTTTTTACGCTTAGACGGTGCTCAAAAGCAAACAACCCGGATGCGCAAAATGAAAGATATAAAATGGTGATAGGTTAATCATCACAACCTGTGTATGAATATCATGCATTTGTGAGTATATGTATGCAAATGTGCTCGGTTCTTCTTGAATATTGCTCTTTTATTGTTCTTTCCCCCTCACTAAAGATAAAAGTTCAATAAGTTCAAAGCCTTACATATAGTGATTTGGGCAATATTAATCTGATATTTTTCCCTGTCTGCTTTTCGGTTTTGTGTGCTTAATTGTGAAGTTCTTTGAATGAAATGATTCAATTAAATAGAAGATTTGGTTGAAATATACTGTATTTTTTTATATAATCATATCGCTGGAAGCAGGGGGGTTACATAGGAGGGAAGTTATGAGAAAGAGTGACAGGTTATAGGAGGTGTCAGGAAGTGGGTAAGAGAAGGATGAGAATACTGATGAGAGTAAAGTGGACGGAGAAAGGAGCATGAGAGAGAGAGAGAGAGAGAGAGAGAGGATGCAGGTTAGTGAGTTAAGAGATGACTATTGACTTTACATTTGAATTCTTGAAGATTGTAGCTGTCGGGTAAGCAATTAAACGGAAGGAAATTCCACAGGAGGCAAGTGCGAGAAAAGAAGCTGAGGAGTATAATCTTCGTTTACATTTTATTGGTTTCACAGTAAAAGGGTGGGACCTAGTTGCTAATCTTGTGGCTCGAGTAAATTCATATATAGGGGGCACCAGTGAGCTAAGTTCATTGGAGTAGAAACCGTGAAAGAATTTGTAGAAGAGACACAGGGAAGCCACATTGCGACGGTGATAAAGTGACGGTATCTGAGCTGCCAAATTGGGATTGATCACATGACAGATTCTTTGATAGACTCTTAAATATACTTACATATAGTCTGCTATATGCATATGTGTATACAGACATGTAAAGAGGTATTTTATAAATGTATGTATCAATGCATATTTGTATCTATGAACTACGTACTCATAGATACCGAGGTATGTGTATATATTCTGATGAGATTTTCTCTTTGCTATCACAACTTTATGGAATTTAAATGCAGTACTAGTTTAACATTTAGGTCTCATCATTTTATTGCAAGTTGCTAGATTTAACCGTAATTTCTGCGCTTAGGATTTTTTTCTAGCAGTTCTTTTTTGTTGAACTCTCTTTTTGCTTCTTGCATTTCATCTATATTTGATTCTCAAAAATTCAAATGCAATGTCACTCGTTACCTACTATTTTATCGACTCTTTTTTTATTATTGTTATTCTAGCCTATTTATAATGTTTTTCGTTTTCTCATACTCTTTCAAACAGAAACTTAGTGGCTTTATTGCCTTGGGGGAAAATGACTTTTAAAAAATACATATTTACATGTCTGTATGCACATATACATGTAAAAGACTGTATGTATGTATGTATGTATGTATGTATGTATACTTATTAATATGCACGTGGACGAGTGGTTAGAACGTTCGCTTTCTGACCATGAGGTTTATGTTCGAATGTCAGGAAGGTAACTTCTTGATGCTATCAGTCTAGAGGATGCTTGCGGCAGAAAAGCGCCTGAAAACCATACCATGAGTTGACAAATCATCGTGACATTCGAGCGCCCTCCTGGCCTTGTTCAGACTGTTGATCACACTAGATAATGCGATGGCTTTCAGAAGCTGTAAATAATGTCCGATCAGCATACTTGCAGTATAAACCGCAGGTGGGATCTATGGGTGTTCAACAAACACAAATGTGACTGAACAAGCATGTACACCGGGGATTAGATAGCCACCCTACTAGACAAGCATCCTTGGATATGAGTGGCCAGCCATACACAGACACACACACACACACACACACACACACACACACACACACACATATATATATATATATATTGGCTGTGTATAATGATAATATAAATGCTAAAATATCTGCCTCCTTCTACCGAGCGTCCGTAGCTCGGAAGTAGAATCGCCGACGGACACCATTTCGGTCAGGTTTCAATCCTGGGTAAAAGGCAATCGGTTGTCTAACCGTACTGATGAGCTGTGGTACAGCGAAACAGATCTGTCTGCGGATGACTATATATATATATATATATATATGTGTGTGTGTGTGTGTGTGTGTGTGTGTGTGTGTGTGTGTGTGTGTGATTGTTTGTATGTATTCGTACATATATATTTCTGTGGGTAGGGAAAATTGTGTATATTATTGATTGTTTCGATATAACTTTCTTTGTACTAACATGTGCGATTGTACAAAATTTGGCGTCATTGCTTAAAATAAGTAAAGTGTGATTTACAGTTAAGCTGTAAAACACATGGAATTGGATCTCTTATACTCTGAATACACAAATTATTTCAAAATAAAAAAAACTTCCTTTTTTTTTCATAAACAGGAAAGCTGAGAGAGTAGGGTAAAATTATAAATCTTTAAAAAATACTTGAACAATGAAGGAATTGTTTGATAATATCACAAGAACGGAATTAAAACGCTACATTGTGGAATACTTTTTTTTCCAAAAGGAAAAGAAATGAAATCATTAAAGTCAGGCTTCCAGAATCAATCTGATTTTTTTTAATGTTTTCAAAAATAAAAACTTTGGCCTTGTCATGAAACTTAGTAATTATGTTTAGTTCAATGTCTAACACAGTTATTATTTGCCCACTGAATTATAAGCCGCTTGATTAAAATCTCTAAACTATTAGATTTCATTTCATAACTTGGAAGATGTTTTCTAGGGACCCCTTTCTTTTCAAGCACACCAGTAACATTTATAACTCCACCTGAGTATCAATTACGATAATGATTTCTGCTCGAATTTAGGTCAAAATTAAATAGCAATGAGAAGATCATGTTAAAACTACTCGACGACATCACAATCTGACTCCTTAGATTTATTTCATAAACGAAATTGTGGCCGCCAAAAAAAAATCGGATGATGAGGTGACCTGAATGAATCTTGAATGTTTTTTTCACGTTAAGGCGAAAAAAACTAGGATGACGAGTTCAACAATGGATGTTACGGGCAGACTATTAGAAAGAGGCAGTTAGTCAGTTAAGTGCCATCCATGATACACGCTTAGGCGATAATTTCTAGGGAAAAGATTTTCCCGCAGTAGACTGCCATTACTTGTTGCGGTAGACTGATTGTCATTCAAAGCCATAGAACCCAATCTGTCCTGCTATTTAACTCATTGCTGGAGGGAGAAGCAATAGATTCATACCTTTTTCAAGGGTATCTGCGCGTAAGTGAATTCAAATAATTAAACTGGAATTTGAACTCTGCTCTCCGATTTCTCGTTCCGAGCCGATATCAACTGCACCACGACGCACATTAGAAAAAGTAATAGAAAATAATACACGTTCAAAAAGGGGATTACTTCGCGACTTCTGCTTGATCTATGTGCCACGACTTTCAGAAAACAGGTGATCAAGGCTCTCCACAACTTCCAACTTTGTGTATCTCTTCAGAGTATTATTCCTTTGATAAGGACCCCACACCCTGTTCTGCCATCCAATCACAAAACTTGTCAAGTAAGCCCTTACCCTGTCTCACTTTTCTTTAATATACCCCATAAATTTTAGGTTTTCCAAGTCTGCTTCCTCACTATGTGCCCAAAGAGTATGAGTTGTCGCTTACTGATCTCTGAATAAAAGTGTTCTTTCTGTTACCATTTTCTTGAAGACTTTCTTGTTGGCTTTGAAATTTTCAGTATCCTTCCGTTGAACCACATTTCTGCTACCCCGTTTTTCACGACAAACAGTTCAAATAATTTAAACCAAAATGTCCGTTTATATCGCTAACGACTATTATTTTATTTTTTAAACTTTGATGAGGGAGTGAAAGTTTTTTTTTCCGCCATATCTGGTTGGGTGCTCCTACTATCCACCTAGGGATTCTTGACAAAATCCAACGGAGAATCTGTAATTTGATCGATCCCAATTTGGCAGCTCGGATACAGTCACTTTCCCACCGGAGTAAGGTGACTTCCCTGTGTCTCTTCTACAAATACTTTCATGGCTTCTGCTTAGATGAACTTAGCTCACTGGTACCCCCCATACATGAATTTGTTTGAGCCACAGGTTTAGCAACTAGGTCCCACCCTTTTACTGTGAAACCAATAAATTGTAAACGCAATTCTATCAGTCAGTCAGTTAAGTACCATACGTGATACACGCTTGGCCGATCATGTCTCGAAAGAGACATGACTGTCTGGGCAAAAGATTATCCCGCAGTAGATTGCCATTGCTTTCTGCGGTAGACTGGTTGCCGACCAAGGCTATAGAATCCAATCTGTCCTGTTATTTAACCCATAACTGGAAGGAATAGACGGATTAATACCTTTCCCAAAGGTATTTGCGCTTAAGTGAATGCAATGAATTCAGCTGGAATTCGAACTCGGCTCCCCGATTTCTCGTTCCGAGCGATATCCAATGCACCACAACGCACATCCTTAAGATCGATAATGTTCCTTTATTATATCGCTTCATTCGGTCGATTCAGAACATGACAGGCGGTTTCTAATGAATAAAAAAAAGGAGTCTGTATTGATGTGAGGTCGACAAAGCAGGTATAACTCTAGGGAAGAGACGGATTAATACCTTTCTCAAGGGTATTTCCGTGTAAACGAATGCAACGAATTCAACTGAAATTCGAACTGATCTCTCCGATTCTTTTTCTTGTTTCTTATCCATTGCACCACAACGCTAAGTATCTAGTTTCCTATTAAAGAGGTAAACAATTTCTTGGCGTTATATGACGATATATATGCCATACCAGGACGAATAACAAACTGGGTTGTAAGTTAACTTTCATAAAACAATGTGAGCCGAGTTAATATAATGTTCATTAATACTTTCACTATTATAAATCCAATTGAGATACATTTGTATGTATGTAAGTCTCTGAGGGCTATTTTTTGCTTCCACAGTGTTTTAAAGCGTGATAAACAACACTTTTTTTTTACATGCAATTCTAATTCCAGACTTCTCTCATAACACTGAGAAACGTATTATTGAATTTGGAGAGAGAATAATCTTTTTTTAATAGTTTCGCGGTATGAAGTGATGCTCGCATGCCAAGTGATGATTCCACAGATCTTTTTAAATAGTTTTCTTAATTTCCTCACCACAGACTAAACTATCGCCCGGTTCACACTCCACCCACGTCTATTGAACAGGTGAAGAGGCTCATCCCTTGTTTCCTGTTTAGGATGCGGTTTCCGGTTTTCTCTTTTCCAATCTTTTCACTCTTTTCTTTTTTTATTTTTTTCAGTTGGAGTAGATAGACGAAACTATCGCCCGGTTCACACTCCACCCATATCTATTGAACAGGTGAAGCGGCTCATCCCTTGTTTCCTGTTTAGAATGCGTTTTCCGGTTTTCTCTTTTCCAATCTTTTTACTTTTACGTAGCCCCATGCGCATCAGTGGCGTTATCGCCTTGCTTGGGGTGATATGATTAAAAAAAAAAGTAGGTTCATTAATGTTCATGTTTGAAAGGAGATTTTGCTTAACTGGATAATTGATTGGATGACTGGATACATCTTAGCATGTGTTCTCTTTCTGTGAGCGTCTGTAGTTCAGTGTGTTCAGGATTGAATGAGAGAATTATTTTGAACTAATGAATTTTATTGTAATTTTCACTGTTCTCCGGATTTTAAAATATCGGCAAAGTATCTAAATCTATCTAATCAAAACTTATTTATAAATGGAACTGTGTGTGTGTGTGTCTGTGTGTTTGTGTGTATCCGTTATCCATAGACACCGAAACGGCTGAACCGATTTTCTTGAAAACTTACACAGTTGTACTATAAGCGTCTGCGAGTGTTCTTCGCTAGGTTCTTGTCGAGGTACCTCCGATAAGTATCGAAAATCGATTATTAAAAACATCGGGTTATAGAAGAAGTGGTCCGATTTTAGTCAAATTCGATACACTCATATACAAAGACATAAGAAATGATATTCAGAAGTTTTCAGGTTGCAGTTCTTACAATAGCCCGCAGAAAATCGATAATATATATACATATATAAATTGATACCAGGAAATCAATATTTGACTTACATCCATTCATTTTTCTTTCAGTCTACGGTTTCGCTTTAACTGAAAACAACTATTGCTTTTTAGCCTTTCGTGTCAACGTCCAAAGAGTCTGAGCTCCAGGGCCATGGATTAGTTTTAAAGCTTTCATTACACCCGAGGAACGCTGGGCTATACTGCTAGTGTCCCGTATATTTAGAATCCAACGAAAAGTAATCGGTAATGTAAGTAATCCATGACTAAGAGAGAAAGCTGATTGGTTGTTTTCGTTTAGTAGCATATCAAACTCTTGGTGTTATTTAATGCTGCAATCTAAATATTTTGTACGCGATTGTATTTTATTTATTGAGATAATCCATATTTACATTACCCTAGTGGTCACTCATCTAGTTCCCGAATAGGCACAACTCTGCTTAACTTCGATGATTGCACGGTAAACAATGTTTCAATGTGATGTGGACGTAAGCCTAAGAGACAGGGGAATTTTACTTGTCACAATTTTAAGATAAAATTGAATAACCTCAGTCTCAACAATTTGACTCAAAAATTTGATTCAATTTTAGTCGCTATTAGCTCTGATGGATCTGTACTCTTGCCATCACACTCACACACACACACACACACACACACACACACACACTAGCAAACGCTATTAAATTCAACAGAAACAATTTTTTTGTTTATTATAAATTTACAATAAAATGATACATATCCGAGAAAGAATTGTGTATGATTTGACCATTGTTCAATTTTTCGAGTTCATTTTATAGAACGCTTTCAACTGACACTGTAACAATCTAGCGTTACATATCTCCTTTCCGAATTATCTGGCTTTGCAAATTTTTCAGTATTTACATTTTATTATATATATATATAAAATAAAATAAATTCCGATGTTCAGATCAGTTGTATGGCCATTTCTACATGGAATCCCTAAGATAGAAATTTCACGCATCATTGGCAACTTCTTTATTTCAAAATAAACCAAGATATTTTACTGGCGGAAGTTAAAAAAAAATATACATCAGAGATGCTTTCTTATTAATCCCACCCCTTTAATTTTTCTATGATGTAGATTTTTTTTAACTTTTTCGGAATTTATTTTACTTTATAATTGGCTTTAATTAAAATATTAATTACATTGAGCCATCTATCTAGATCAGTTTTAATATTAATGTAATTAATATTAATTAGGATCGGGTCTTTGGGGTTTACCTTCCTGCTTTTCCTTTTGGATTAAAGATATATATATATGTGTGTGTGTGTGTGTGTGTGTGTGTGTGTGTGTGTGTGTGTGTGTGTGTGAATGACTATTTTATTCTTTTTTTCCCGCTCGCCGATTGAGTACTCTAGAGAAATAGTAGACCTTAAAAACAGTAGCTATCACTGACAGCCATGTACCATCGCTGCTATTTACGCATCGTTCTTCAGCAATGAATTGAACACTCTTGGCTTGTGGCGTTTGTTTACATTGAATATATAACACTCTATAATTTACCTTCCTCCACCGATATCTTAGAGGTAATCTCTCCAATAGATTTCAATCTCGGCTAGATGCAATCGGATGTCTAACCAAGGCGCCTGTTAGAGTCCAATGCGTGGTTCCAATAAGGCCGGAAGATGTGATTCCGGTGGACGATGGCGGCCGAGCAAGCAGAGGAGAACCAAGGGGGCGAATGGTATTTAAAACGCAACTTCTTGGCTAGGATGAAAGCATCGATGCCAGCGTTAACCCAAGAGGAGATCTCGGACGCACATACGTGCGCTGACACTTGGCTCATCTCTGACAGCCGGTAAAATGTGACTTTTCGTGGTCAAGCGGTTTTCCGCGATCTATCGTTTGTGGTACCACAGATCCTGTTTCAGCAACGCGACGATAAAGGACAGCAAAGATCAAATCCCCACCTTTATAATATAAATATTTTGTCATAGTTAAACGGCATAATTCTCAGTTAACTCACTACCACATACGTTAAACGTGAAATACAGACTAGCCACAAATGTAACCTAGTCTAAGTGACAACATTTTTTATGCATAATATTGTATATATTTACGAGTCGAGTCGGCGTAACTTGGTTCATGAAATAAAGCCGGAAATAAACTTTTGTTTATTTTCGTAAAAAAATAAAATAAAATAATTATTTTTTTGTACAAAAATGAAGTTGTTCGTAAAGCTGTGAAAAGGGGAAGAAAGAGAGGAACTGGGAATGTGAGAGGGAAAAGTAGGACGATGTGTAGCGAGTGAGATGAGAGAAAAAGAGAGCGAAAGAATGTTCGCTAATCCGTGATACTGTCTGTTGTGTCAACTGCTGGATTCTCTGTGTGTTTTTGACCACGTGGTGTGCTTTCCACTACGTCCGAGCTTTTGGGTGCGCCGTCCTTGTTTTTGACCCCACAGGGTATGTTAAGGGGTGAATTCCCGCGCAATTGTCGTTTTTTTAGATACACGTGGTGTGAATTAATTTTTGTTGTGTGTGTGTGTGTGAAAAATAAATTAAGAAACAGCACAATACTCCCCCCAGATTGGAAAATATATGAAAGATACATATGTTTTTCAATATGTGATATATTCTTTAAAATGTTTCGGCCAGTGGACTTTTCTGTCGGTTTTTGTTGTAGGTGTGATGCCAGTATTTTGTTTTTCAGCTTCCTCATTTTCTGTGTGAATATGATTTTGTGGAGGTATTGTATGAGGTTGTTCCTAAATATATATGCTGGTTTAATGCGATCAATAGCGATATTATATTTCTTTTCTTTCCTCATGATAGTAAAATATTTTTCATACCTGTCCATACTTGGTATGGTTCTGAATAGTTTGGACAGAGTGGTTTTTTAACTGCGTCATTCCTGATAAATATATATTTGCAGGTGTGAAGATCGTTTGGGATGTAGGTTGGTTTCTCTGCTTTCCTGGTGGGTGTAAGGTTGAGAAAAGACATTTTATGTTTTAATTCAGTTACAAGAATTGTTGTAGGTGAAATGTCTGTCTTGTGACTAAAATATTGTCCAGGTAGGGTTAATGCTGATCCGAAAACTACCTCTACAAGTGTGCTTTGTAAATCTTCTTTCACCGTGTTTCTTTTCGCTAAAAAGATTAGTGGTAAATTGTCTGTCCAGTCCACATTATTTAAATTCATAGCTAGAGAAGCTTTTAACTGTCTGTGGAATCTTTCAACCATCGCATTTGCACAAGGATGGTAGGCATTTGTTTTGATGTCATTCGTTCCTAACAATTGGTTAAATTCAGCAAAAAGTGTTAATTGGAACTGTGAAACCTTTGTCTGTTGTGGTTACTGAAGGTATTCCAAAAATTGCTATCCAGTCCTGCAGTATAACTCTGGCTATTGTTGCGGCTGAAGTATCTTTGACTGCTATGGCTGTAGGCCATCTGCTAAATCTGTCAACTATAGTAAGAATATATGTATGTCCTTTTGAGGTGGGTAAAGGTCCTACTAAGTCCACATGAATGTTGGTGAATCTAGCATCAGGTGTGCTAAAAGTGCCAAGTGGTGATTTCGTGTATCTGTGGATTTTATTCTTTTGGCAAGGTATACAAGTTTTAGTTCAACTGCGAATTTCCGTGTTCATATTGAGTCAAACAAAGCGTTCTGCTATTAATTTTACATTGGCTCTTTTTCCTGGATGAGATAAATTGTGAAAATGTTGAAAAACTTGTCGTCTGATGTTCGGTGGAATATAGGGACGCGGATGTGTTTGTGATACATCACAATAAAATTTTGTTGTACCAAATGGTATGGACATTTCTTTTCGTTGTAAGGATGTTTTTTGTTGTACAACTGGAAGTGTTTCATCTGTTTTCTGCTCTTGTGCGATTAATTCCATACTTAAAGAACTGACATTCAAAGAGGCTATTGTAGATCGAGATAATGCGTCTGCTATAATGTTCTCTTGTCCCTTAACATAAAGGATGCCTGGGGAGAACTGGGCAATATAATCGAGATGTCTGATTTCTCGTGGACCATCTTTATCTACATGAGTATGTCTTGCATATGTTAATGGTTTGTGATCTGTATAAATGCAAAAATTCCTTCCTTCCAGCAAGTGTTTAAAATGTTTGATTGCCAGGTAAATTGCGAAAAGCTCCCTTGAAAAGGTGATTTATTTCGTCTGCGTCTTGCTTAGCTTGGCAGGAAAAATGATAGAGGAGTCATTGTGTTGTTAGCAAGTTGGTGTATGACTGCTCCTACAGCTATTTCAGATGCATCTGTTGTAAGCGTAAGTTTTGTTTCCTCACTGTCCGTTACGTAGTTTAGTTTTGTAAAGTTGGTCAAAGCAGTTTTAGCTTGTTTGAAGGCTTCTAAGGTAGGTCCTTCTAACTTTAACTGTTGGTTCTTTGTTTTGTTTTTTAACAAATCTGTTAACGGTGCAAGTAATGTAGAACAGTTAGGTAAATCTCGTCTGTAGTAGTTAATTACGCCTATGAATCTACGTACTTGTCTGACTGATGTTGGCTGTGGGAAATTTGTAATTGCACTTACTTTCTCGAGTTGTGAAGATATTCCGTCCTTTTCGATTAAGTGTCCAAGGAAATTAACCTTTGGTTGGCTTAAAATGCATTTCTCTGTATTTATTTTCAGACCGTAATGTGATAGTCTTTCAAAGGTTTGCTCTAAGGTGCTGTCTGTGCTCGTCAAGGTTTCTGCTGGCGATTAAAACGTCATCCACATATGCAAATATAAATGACAGACCTCTAAAAACTTCGTCTATTAACCTTTTGGAAGGTTTGGCAGGCGTTCCTAAGCCCAAAAGGCATCCGTACGAACTCGTAAATGCCAAATAGTGTGGTCAGTGCAGTTTTATGAATGTCTTCTTCTGCGACTGGAACTTGGTAGTACGCCTTTACGAGATCCATTTTGGAAAAATGTAGTGGCGCCCTGCAGAACGATGGCGAAATCGTGGATATGTGAAATAAAGTATTTATCCGGGACCGTTTTGGCGTGTAACCTTATAAAATCACCACAAGGGCGCCATGTTGTAGCGTCAGACTTTTGCACCATGTGTAACGGTGAAGACCAAGCACTTTTTGAGGGTCGGATGATCCCTTGCTGTAATAAATGTTGAAACTCGTTTTTTGCAATCTTATATTTCTCCGGTTTCAATCGTCTGGGGCTGGCATGAACAGGTTGCCGAATTGTCTTGATGTAGTGCTTGGCAATATGTTTTATGGTATCTGTGTTTTTAAATGGCTGGGAGAGTTGTGGATATTTTTGTAGTAGCTGAGGTATGTACTGGTGCTCGGGTAAGGCAGAGCTGATTCCAGTAGATTGGTATTTCGAGGTGATTCCTCTTACATGGTTTGATTATCCACAAGTGTGCGATTAGTCATGTCGACAGACAGGTTGAATCCGGCTAAAATTCTGCCCCCAATATAGGCGGTGTTACACTGGCTATGGTAAAATTCCAGAAAAAATTCCGTTGCATGCCGAGATTGATATTAAGTGATTTCTCCCCGTAAGTTGGTATTTTGGTACCGTTAGCTACTTGAAGATGCTGAGGCTGTGGCATAGTCTCCTGCTTTTGTGTTGGTGGTATTGCGGTATTTCAGCTCCGGTGTCTATTAAAAATTTGTATCTATGAATTTTATCACGGATATAAAACAGACGACCTTTTGTTAAAAATCCAACAACAGCCGTCGTCTCTACTGGCTGGAATTTCCGTTTTCCGCATTCGCGTTGTTGAAAGAACCAGGGCGTGTACAGCGTCTCCCCCTTAGTACCGAACCTTCTGTGATAGTAACAAAATTCATCTTTTTTATCGCGGTTGTCAGTCCGGCCTCTGCTGAAGCTTCGCTTTCTGTAGCCTGGTCGTTTATCACGGGGGTACCGTCGGCGTGTTTATAGGTTTGTTTTGTATTTGCTTAATTTTTTCTACCTTTGACTTGAGGTCGTTAAATTCCCTGTCTCTTTGTTGGGCTGTTTGTGGTTCCATTATGTTCTTCTTCCTTTTCGTTTTGTTTGTTTCTTTAAATGTAGTGTCTCACGTCGGTCACCAATTGTAGAGAGGAATTATATTTACGAGTCGACTCGGCGTAACTTGGTTCATGAAAGAAAGCCGGAAATAAAGTGAAATAAACTTTTGTTTATTTTCGTAAAAAAGTTGTTC